>VWYI01044902.1:125657-172438 GCA_013399455.1 Anthoscopus minutus
GCCCCTGGATCCCTGGAAGTTTCCAAGGCCAAGCTGGACAGGGCTTGGAGCGGCTTGGTCTAATTGAAGGTGGATGCCCATAACGGCTGAGCTTTAAGGTCCTTCCAACCCAAACCAATCTGTGACTCCACGATTCTATGCCTTCTCTCTGTTAATTGCCCCGCTGTGCCCACGTTTTTCAGATGCTGATGGAGCACAAGGCCACCATCCTGCAGAAGTACGCCCGGGGCTGGCTGGCCCGCGCACGGTTCCGCCGGGCCCGGGCCGCCGCCGTGGTGCTGCAGTGCCACTGGCGGCGCCTCAGGGCCCGGCGCCAGCTCCAGGCCCTCCGCATCGAGGCACGCTCCGCGCAGCACCTCAAGAAGCTCAACATCGGCATGGAGAACAAGGTGGTGCAGCTGCAGAGGAAGGTGGATGAGCAGGTACGTCCCGAGCTGTGCCTGGCTGCCGCCTTGTGCCTTCCTGTGCTGTCTGGGCAGGGTCGCGTTGGTGGCAGCCGAGCGTTTGTAGGGGTGGGGCACGACTTGCTCGGGATGCTGCGCTGGAATTGGTGTGGGGACGGCCCAGCAGGGCTCGGAGAGGGAGGATGGAGCAGCAGTTTTGGAAAGGTGTTGGTTGAAAAGCCCGGCCAGCTCCACGTGGGGTCCAGTGTCGTGGGTTTGGGGCTGGATTGCCCCGCTGTGTTTTTGGCTGTGTGTGCACACACTGAGTGTGCAGAGTGTCAGCCACCCCTGGTGCTATGAACCATGTGTCTTGGGATCACATTCCCTGAAAGATAAACAGCAGTTTGGGTAAATACTTTACTTTGAGCACGTTTGTGTCCCTAGACACAGCAGCTTTCCAGGAGTAAAGGGAGGGTGGGATGTGACAGATCCCTTCGTGGGATGACTTGATGACCTTACAGTGACTGATTACAAGGTGTTTTCCTCCGTAGACATTTGCCTTTAATAAGCTGCAGAATAATGGTTTGATTATACACAGGTAGCAGGATGATTTTTTCACCTACTGAATGTGTGTGAATTAGTCTGTTAAATACCTTCTGCGTTGCTGTGCCAGGAACTGAGAGGTTTTCATAAGGAATGCTGAGTGGGACCTAGCTGTATTGACTAGCATGATGCAGGGGAATTCTTATCCACTTGTACCCTTAAACTGAATGTTTACGGGTAGGAGAACATTTTCTTCAGTGGGTATTACCCTTTATTTGTAGCATCAGTCTGTGGTAATTCCAGTTTATCATTCTGGGACAAAAAAGGGACCCTTGTCCATCCCACGTGGCTCCCTCACCGCCTGAAATCTTCACACCCTAGTATGACAGGAGCAGACCTGTGTTGGAGGTGATGTTAAGTGTTGTGTCAGATGGTGGAGAGTCAGGAGGGATTGCAGTGCTATGCTCACCCTCACTTCAATGTCAATTAGCTGCAGTGTTAATTACCTGCAGTGCATTAACTGCACCACAGCAGGGTCCAACTTTCAGACTTGTTGAAAGTTGAAAAATGCCTGTTTCCATACTTAGATTTTGCTAACAGTAGCTCAGGAATGGAAAACTCTCAGAATGAAGTTTGATGTGACCTTTCATCCAGAAGGTATTTTGGTGGAATTGAGTAGGATGAATTGTTACAGGTCCAGGTATTTTGGGCTGAACTCATACGATGAGTGTGAATGTCAGTGTTGGATCTCCTGAGCTGCTGGACTTGGCACTGGATCATCAGTGGTATTTTTTAGTTTGTATTTTTTCCTATTTCCTTGCTGGGAGAAGTTTGGTAATGGAGCAGTAAAGAAAAGAAAAGCTCAATATTTGGTTAACGTTGGCTTTCCTGTCATGGGTAATGAAAGCAGCAGAAGGGTCTGCTTTTGGGAAGGAGCCACAGAGAGCTTTTAACCAGGCAGAAATTAATGGTCTTGAGCTAAGCTTGCTCTCCCTCAGTCTCTCCACAAGCCATTTTCTAGGAGTTTTTTTGATGCTGTGTAGCTTTTGCAGGAAAGAATTCCTGCTCTGGATTGCACCTGGTGGTCTGTCCAGTGAGCTGAGTTTAACCAACCTTCCAGGGCTGCCAGATTTCCCTGGGATGCTTTGTAAGTGCTAATGAGTACTGTTCCAGTAGGTTTTCTTTTCAGTGCACTGAATCTGTTTTCTGGCACAGGGTGTTTGCTGTATCGTAGTTTCCCTGTAGGGTCCTGATTTCAGTCCTTGCTAATCTATAAACACAACCTTTGAAAGCACCAATTAACTTTCCAAGAAAAAAAATATATAGCAGCTAACCTGGAGAGCTGCAGTTGTATCATTTTTTGGAGTAGCTGTAGAAGAAAATGTTTCTATTTCTGCTACTTTAGCTCATGCATGAGTAGGGATGCAGTCCGCCATGTGCCCCTAAGGAAGAGATCTTCCTTTGAAAACATTAAAACCTATTATTGTACGTCAGCCTCAGCTCAGATGCTCTGGCATCTGTAGCTGGAATAATTTAATTAAGTTTTTTAATCAGGCGAGGGATTTTTAGCACATGTAAGATTTTGATCTATTTTGCTGCAAAGCATCCTCAATGGAGCACTTTCTTTTCTATTTACATTGGACCAATTCCGTCTTTTTTTTTTCCCTGTTTTTTTCATTCAATTAATTCTTTTTAGATCCGTTTGCTGGAATTGCCTGAAACACTTACAAGTCATGTGCCTAATGTACTGTTGCATGCTCATGCAGCCAATATTTAGACACACTGTGAGCTCTCTACGCTGTCTCTGCATAAAGTACTATCTTTGTGAGCATTTATTGTGAGTAAAACTACTTTGGGTAACAAGCTCATGAATTTGTTGCATCTGCCTTTGGTAGCAAAATAAACCAGGTTTTTTCGCAGAGCCTGGGTTGAAACCAGGACTGTCCCAGATCTGCAGGGCTGGATAATGATTGAAAATAAAGCAAGCTCAAGTTTAACAGGGTCTGTTGAGCAATCTCTGATTGCAGTGGGGACCAACCCAGTAAATGCTCTCTTATCTCTAGTTGTTAGTAAAAAAAGCCCAGAATTGTTCCTATGTATTTATCTTTGCATGAAAATCTCAGTTGACTAGTGTGTAAAGCTATGTACAAAAGGTTCTGAAAATGCATTTCTTGGGAAATGTCTTTAGAGCCCCTCTGCTCTGGAGCCAGCCTGGGACAGCTGGGGCTGCTCAGCTGCACAAGAGAAGGCTCCAGGGAGAGCTCAGAGCCCCTGGCAGGGCCTGCAGGGGCTCCAGGAGAGCTGCACAGGGACTGGGGACAGGCCATGGAGGGACAGGACACAGGCAATGGCTTCCCAGTGGCAGAGGGCAGGGCCAGATGGGATCTTGGGAAGGAATTGCTGGCTGGGAGGGTGGGGAGGCCCTGGCACAGGGTGCCCAGAGCAGCTGTGGCTGCCCCTGGATCCCTGCCAGTGTCCAGGGCCAGGTTGGATGGGGTTTGTAGCAACCTGGGACACTGGAAGGTGTCCCTACCCATGGCAGGGGGTTGGAGTGGGATGTGCTGTTATGTCCCTTACATCTTGAATCATTCTAGGACTCTATGAAATGCCTTTGGTCCTGCAGAAACTATGATTTCCTAATATGATAAAAATGCTGAATTTTTATGTTCATTAATAATTCATTACTAGGGAGGAAAGGAAAGAAATGTTAATATGCCTCATTTACTTGTTTTTACATTCGAGATGTGCCTTTATCTTGCTTTGGAGCCCTGAGATGCAGTGATAGGGGATGCTTTGGGAGGTCACCTTAAGAGGGGCCAGAAGGATGATCAGAGCAAACTTTAGAAACCAGAATGTATTTTAAGTTTCAAAATGATTCTTGTGGTGTGAAGATTATCTACCCAAAGTCAGCACAGCTTATGTAGGGGGCTTTTAATGAAGCTCTTGGTCTTTGGCCTGAGGATGTCTAATAATGATGATATTTTATTAGTCATAGTGTTGTGACCATTGACTTTGATTTGAAGCCCTAAAATCAGCTATGTCTGCTGAATTTTCAGTTCTTAAAACTGGGCAGCAAATCACTGGTAAGTCCTTTAAAAGTGAAAAACCTGAGGAAATGAAAGGATGACTGAGCTGGGACATGACTGAAAATTGGAGTCTTGGGAGCTCCTTGTGCTTGAGGCTGCAGTTCTGCATTGTCACTCCAGGCTTCTGCCAGCATGGGATTCGGGAATAGAAGGATGAACTACAAAAGGAATACTTCAAACCCCCCAAAAATTGTAAGCTAACCACATTAAGCAATGCTGTTTGGAAGGTGTAGGATTTTGGTTTGGTTGCCAGTGCTACCAGGAGTTGTTTGCCTTCGCTCTGAGGGATATCAGCATAATACCAATTTGACAAATGCTTCTGTAATTGTTGTCAAAATATTACTGAGCTTTTGTCATGGTTTAGAAAGAGCTTTTAGCTTTATGAGCTTCCATGCATGGAAACATTTGTTATTGTGTGTCTATCACCCACCAAGCTCGAGGATTTGAGTGGTTACTTTTGCAGTGTATTGCTGCATGCATTGATGTCACTTGTGCTCTTGTTTTCTTCTTCTTGGGGTGCTGGCTGCAGAACAAGGAGAACAAGCTTCTGAATGAGCAGCTGTCCATGCTGACATCAGCCCACTCCTCCGAGGTGGAGAAGCTGAAGAAGGAGCTGCAGCAGTACCAGCAGACCCAGCAGGGTGATGGCAACCAGCTCCTCAGCCTGCAGGAGGAGATGGAGCGGCTGCAGATGGAGCTGGAGAGGGCTCACGGCGAGAGGGAGGTCATGGAGGACAGCCACAGCAAGGAGAGGGACCTGCTGAGGAAGGTACGTCTGTCCGCCTCAGGTTGTCTCCTGCAGGTGGCTGTACTGGTGAAAGCTCTCTCTCCACAGCTCTGAAGGGAAGTTTCTGTTCTTTATTCCATTCTTTCTCTTTTTTGTTGTTTCTGTTCCTGTATGCCCCTAGGATTTACCTGTAGCCAGCTCACGGGGCAGCAGGGACGGGTGGACATCCCTGCTGGAGCAGTGGCTGCCTTGTGTCAGAACACCCTGCCCCGGTGCCTTTTGTGCTGCCAACCACAAGGAAACGCCCCAAACCCAAACACATCTGGAAATCAGGATGCCTAATAACATTGAATGTTATGGAATCACAGACTTGTAAAGGTTGAAAAAGACCTGTGAGATCACCAAGTCCAGCCATCAGCCCAGCACACTGTGTTCTGCACTAAACTGTGTCCTCAAGTGCCACATCCACGTGGTTTTTTGAACACTTCTAGGGCTGGTGACTCCTCCACTGCCAATGGAATTTGTTCCAATGCTTTACAGGCCTTTCAGTGAAAAAAGTTTCCCTAATAGACAATCTAAACCTTCCCTGGCACAACTTGAAACTGCTTTTCTTGTCCTTAGATTCATGTGCATGCCAGAGCTTCATGTATATACAGTGATTCCTCATGGTGTGTAATGCAAATTACTGGAGAGGGCTGTCACAGATGCTGCAAATACTAGGAAGATGTAAATATTCCTCATCTCAGCCCAGGATGGGACACAAGGCTCAGTTTCTGATGTGGCTGCTGTTGTAGGTACAGCCTATCTGTGGACCAACTTCCCACCATGAGGAGAGGCATTGCTCCAGCACCGGCTGCTGGTTGTTATGGGCTTTTATAGAGTTTGGAGCTGGGATATACACAAAATAGATTTTTTTTTTTAGAATTATTTTTTCTTTCTCCTTCATGTAAACCCGCAGAATATCCTGGTTTGGAAGGGAAGCACAAGGACAATCAAGTGCAGCTCTTGTGCTTTATCTCTTGGAGTGGAATTGGTCCAACACTGCCACCATTGTACAAGAAGGCATTCTAGTGGGAAAAAGAGGCTTCAGGGTGTAGAGTTTGTTTTGCAAATAGCAAAGATAGACCTTTTGCCCTGAATTTCTTTGCTGATCAGATTAATTCTGTGTAACACCCGTTCTCTTAACCTGAGGCACTGAGATGAGAGCTCAGTTTCCTTCTGCAAATGCTTGCAGCTGCTCAAGTTAAATCCATGATACCTCTTCTGCACCAGAAATTGAATTGAATCTTTGTGCTGTTGAAAAGAATTTAGGGCTTTTCCACTTAATAAATTCAAAAGAAAAAGCTGATTTGCAGCTGTTATTCTAGAACAGTACTTGGCATTTGACAACCTGAAGATGAGTCACTTTTGGAAATAGGGGAAAAAAAAAAAAGCCTGGAATTATCTGTGTTGTTATTATAGTGGAGGAATGTCCTTATGAGGCTCTTCTAGTGCACTTCGCATGGTACCATGGCTGTGGCCAGCCTCCCCTCAAGGCTGAGCCCTCAGGTGGTGGGTTTGCCTGAGAAGCTGGGTGAAGGACTGTGGTCAGGGTGATTTACCCTGAACCTCTGGCACAACTAAAATGCACTCTTGGGTGTGCTTCTGAAAGAGATGAACAATCTGTGCACTTGCTGTCCTTGGCTGGACCAGGAGAGCTGCCAGGTCATCACTTACTCCACTCTGTAGTTCACCCACACACGGATATGTGAAACCAGTGATTTCCTTCTAAAATGACAAGAGTCTTTTTGGCACAGGGCTTTGTTCATTAGCTGGGTGCAGCACAGGATTTTAGGGTCTGAAAGGATGCTTGATTTTAAAGGTGATGCAGCCGAGGATAAACTGTCTGTTCTTCATTGCAAATCCCCTTAGAGCACTGAGATAGCAGGTTGGTTTAATCATTGAAGAAATGCTTTTAAAAAGCATGAAAACAAAGCAGAAGCCTTCCCTTGTTGTAAAAGTGCCTGCAGCAGAGCAAATACTGTGCATTTCACCATGAAAAGAGACAGTTTAATTATAAAACATTTATAATGAGCAGTGCAGACTCCCATTTCTGGTATTAGCTTTCCATTGCTCCCTTCAATTCCTTGCAAGGACCCGTGTCCTTCCTGAAAATATTAATTTAGCCGAGAAAAATTCTGGAAAGAGACTTTTGAGTTGTTATAATATCTGCTAGAAGCTTGGAAGCGTCATGAAACTAAATTCAGGTGAGAAGCAGTTTTCACCTTCAATGTCAAGATGACACACTGGCATGGTTGTAGTGGGACAGATTCCCAAAGACACCTCACTTCTGAGTGAGACTGAGATGAGCCTTTAATTTTTCTGCAGCTCCTGCAAATCCATATCAGTTATGGTTTACTTACTGAAAAAAAGTCCTTTAATCTCTTTGTCATAGCTATTCTCTCCAAGTCTTTAGTTTTAGAGTAGCTCTTATTTAATTTTGTGGTAAAGTTTGAAACATCTGGCTAGGTACCAACACCTCTTTCTAGGGCTTTCGGTAGCACCTAATCTTCTCACTTGGTAAGCTAGGATAATTCACAGCCTGGCCAGGAATTTCATTAGGACAGTGCCAAATGCCACCATCCTTGCCTTACAAGGCTGGGGCAGGACGGGAGGCAGATCTCATGAGCAGGTTGGTCCAGAGTAACTCCTAGACAAGAGCTGCAGCCATCACAAGTATCCCTGCTCAGCATCTTCCACAGAAATCTTTCGAAGCAGGTGCTGTTTCATTTGAAGCACCTCCTAAGGTCTGTTTGCCATGGAAAGATAAGCAGGAACAGCAAACAGCAAAAAGTTGCCTGTGTAGGTGTCAAGGATGGAGTTGGTGCTGCTTGGCCATTTTGTGACCGGCTCCCTTTGCCTCTCCCTGGGTGTAGTGGGTCGTTCATGTTCCCACTAGGCTTGGTTACACATAGGCTTTGAACTCTGAGCTTGTTCCTATTACCTGTAGAAACAGGAATCCAGAAAACAAATTCCGTGGTTCCAGAGAAAATCTTAAAAATACCTGTACCCAATCTGGATTAGAAATTTAAAAATTCAGGGATAATTGTTATGGATGCTGTTAACTTGCTTTTCAAAGTATCCTTTCAGCACAGCTGGGAATACTCAAGATTTTTGTCCAGTTTTGTTTTGCAAAAGAGAATTCCTTATCAGCACCCAATAAAAAGCATTAGTAAAATAATCCTATTGCCTTTAATCTTTTCCTGATGTGACAAACAAGTAGAGCTCCTTGCTGTCCCATTGCAGCACAGGTTTTCCTTCCATTCCATCACTCCTGTATCACTTTTCCAGTTTTTTAAGAATTCTCCCTCCCTTGAAGACATTAGTTCTAATCTAATGGCAGATGTGATTTATGGTGGAGTGAAGTTGGTTTTGGTACAGAATAATAAAATCTTGGCTCAGTTCACAGCATTTAAAAACCAGTAGCTGTATATGGTAAAATTGCAGGGGTTTTCACTTTCTAGTTGTACATCCAGACTCCAGCCTTCTAGGAGAGGTGCAGACAGAGGTAATGCAGACAGAGCAAATAAACAGGGAGAGTGATGAGTGGGTGGGTTTTTCAGTTTGTGCGTGGAACTGGACTGATTCAATTGTGGCTTACAAGAAAATATTCACTGTGCTTTACTCTTCACCATTTGTATGTATCTGGCATAGCCAGTGTTGATAAAATGCCTTAATTTGAACATGCATGCACGGAAATCTGTGCTAGGATTGCACACCAGCTGGGCTGCCTATAAATTTAATCCAGTGGTGACAGCAAAATTACTACTCTCGGGCTCTGAAAACTCATATTATGGTGTTTACAGTGTTGTTTATCCTTGGCGCCTTGAGATCCTTCTGCTGTGTGTAACCGTTGCCTAAGCAGTGGCTATGGGGAGTGAAGGAGCAGGCATGGGGAATGACACGTGCTGGGATGTTGTGTGTCCTGGCCCCTGGCAGCAGCAGAATCATCCTGCTTAGCTGTGGCAGCATATTTCACTTGACAGTTTGATGGTTGTGTGTTTTGAGATAGCGCTGTTGAATGCACCAGAGTTCAGGAAGCTGAATAATGTTCCAGGATTGGTTGCTGTCAGCATCAGTCCAGCCTTGCAGTTGTGACAAGTGAAATTAGCATTTTTCAGGGTTTAGTTCCTGTTCTCATTATTTTTTAGGAGGCAATTGTTGTTGTTAATAACTGCTAAATATGCTGCTGTTGTATTGCCAAGGGCCCTGGTACATGTCATTCCTCACTGTACCGGAGGTTCTGTAGCTGTGGGAAGCACTGAGGTGACTCACTGTGCTACATGGATCAGGTATAGTAAAATTCAAAAAGCCTCACCTGTGCACTCAGCTCGCATTCACTGTGTCCATCTCAGCTCCTGAAGAGCTACGTCTCTGGGAACAATCAGCAGATTTATTTCCCCAGCAGCTGTGGGGCGGTGCTGTGACTTAAAGACAATAGTGAAGCCCATTGAGATGTAAAAATAAACCTCTGATTTGATGATCTGATCACTTGTAAGAGCTTAGCTCCGGCAGATCGTGGCCACTGAGTCCAGCTGCTCAGTATTTCTGCTGAAAATGTTGATTTAAGGGAGAAGTGCACTGAGGAAAGGGAAAGTTATTCTCCGTTGTTGCAGTGCATTCCTCCTGTTCTTCTGTTAGTTGTGTACAAAGGATAAGTGGCAAAGCACAGGGGATCAGATCTTTTAAAGAGTAAAGAGAGGCTGAACAAAGCCCCTGTCTCCTGCCAGGTGAAATTAATCCCCACAGGAGCTCTGCCCTGCAGCCAGCAGTAACTCTCTGCCTTGTTCTGTAGCGTATCTCCGACCTGGAAGAAGAAAACACTCTCCTGAAGCAGGAAAAAGAGGAGCTGAACAGCAGGATTCTCTGTCAGTCTGAAGGTAGGAAAAACTGCCTATAGCATCATCATGCCTCCATTAGACAAGGGCTTAATCTACTCCCCTGAAGCTTGTTTTCCCTGCCTTGAAAAGTGCTACTCTTCCTGTGACCCTTTCCTTGTGGGTTTTGTCTTTGTTTTGCTGAGCAGGTGATTCTGTCCATGCTGTCATTCTGGTGGGTGATAAACCAGAGACCAGTTTAATTGGTGAAATGCGGAATAAAGTACCTAGCAAGGCTTTTTAGTTCATTTATCATAAAGCATTTCATGCAGATGCTGTGGGAGGCAGTAAAGCTGATGGAGTAGGGAATAGCTGTGTCCCAAGAATGATTAATAAAGGATCCAAGGGGCAGCACAGTTCACATTTTTGAGCTGTGACAAAGGATCTCTCTGGTGTGACACGAGCCTGTGAGTGTTTTTTAAAAGCAGAGACTTAGCTGACAAGTCGTATATAGGGGAAGCAACCTGGGAAATCGCATTTCACAAAAGGGACTCTCATGCGTGTATTGAGCTTTTCTACTTTTTGTCATCCTTTTCAACTTTGATTTTGCAGCAGGATTTACGAAGATCATCATGCTGTGGATGTAACTGTCACTGCTCTGTGGTACTTGTGAAGTGCCTTTTGCTCCTAGCCTAACACAAAATAAAAAATGAAGATAACATAGTGAAAAGAAGCTTGCTGCAAATATGTATTCATCCCTTCCAGGATGCTTTTGAAACATCTAAGATGGGAGAAAGGAAGTGGAGTGGGTTGGTTTGTTGTTCACCCAAGTAAAACAACACATGGGCTGAATTTGCCTGGTTTCTCAGGAAGAGAAGGGACTGGGTTTGCTTCCAGAGGGGAGTTTTAAAAAAATAACTGAATTTTCTTGGATATATACGTCTTTGAACCCCCATGGTAAATGGTTGATGATGACATGAGGAGGAGCTGCTGTTGTTGTTTTGCTCATATGCCAAAACTGCTGGTGGGAAGCAGACAGGGAAGTTTTTATGTGCATGGGTGTGTTCAACCCAAATGTATTCTGTACTGTACTGGTCTTTTTTTAAGTGGGTTTATGGCTGGCCCATGGGAGGTGGAGCTGCCACAGTTAAATGATGGTTTGTAGGTGCTGTAGACCCCTCTTTAACTCAAGGCAAAGGACTGCTCTGCAAGCAGAAGAGCTCAAGCTGTTTCAAATGTTGAGGAGACAAATACAGATTATAAAAGTCTCTAAATATTAGTGATTACTTACATGTATTTTAAAGGCTTTTGGCAGAGAGCATTTTGTTTATTTGTTAGTTGTTGTTGTTCCACATGTTTACAAGAAGCTTGTTTCGGAGTTAAAAGTTCATTATTTCTTTTTTTTTTTTTCTTCTCTTTCCTGTTTTAAAGATGAATTTGCAAGAAACACTGTTGAGGAAAATATGCAGATGAAGAAAGAGCTGGAAGAAGAGAGATCTCGTTATCAGAACCTGGTAAAAGAGTATGCAAGCCTGGAGCAGAGATATGACAACTTGAGGGATGAAATGACTATTATTAAGGTAATGGAACTGGAATTATCCCTGTTCCTTGTGCCCTGGACCTAATGTTGGTGCCTGGATAATGTGTCTCATTCACCCCCCAAAACATTTAATAGAGCTGCCATTAGTGGTCAATTTATGCTTGATATTTCTAGAAATACCTCTTGGCACTGGAGCCAAGCCATTTGTGTGCCTTGAAAAAGGAGCTTGGTCTTCTGTGCTTCTCTGTGAAAAGCTTGATCATGCTTGTTCTTGTTTGGCTTTTGTGTCAGTGATGTTCATGTGTAGGTGTTGGGTTAAAAAAAAATAAACAAGAAAGCCTTCCAGCAATAATGACTTCAGCATTTCAAGACCCAAAGTCTTTAGGTTCAGCATTGCTAAAGTGTTAGAAAAACTGTTGAAAATCTGAGTGATGCTGGGTTTGATGGAAAGCTGAGTGTTTAGAGTCCTGGGGGGTGCTGTCAGCAGCACAACCTTGAGCTCAGATTTGCATGTTCACACTTACCAGGCGTCTGGTGTCATGAAGAGCCTTTAATTCATGCAGAATTTTTAAACTGAGCTTCTATATCACTTTCCCACTTTGAAGTGTTAGTATGCATTTTAAGGGTAGGGCATAAAAACTTTGAACATGTAATTCTCTATAAGTATATAGTCGCATATTTTCTCTAAAGAAGCAACACTTTGAGAGGAAACCTTTAACACTGGTTACATTATGTGTCTGTTTAATTTCTTGGCAGCAAACACCAGGGCACAGGAGAAACCCATCCAACCAGAGCAGCTTGGAGTCTGATTCCAATAACCCATCCATCTGCAATTCTGAGATTGGGGACACGGAGGATGTGATACAGCAGGTGGAGGTACAGTAATTCAGGAGGCAGGGCAGGGGAGCCCTGCTCTGGGGGTGATGGCTGTGGGGTTTGTGGCACACTGGGGCAGTGCAGGTTGGGCAGGAGGGCCTGATGGGTAAAACTGATCCCATGCTGGAGAAATGCTTCATTAATTGTGTGAGAGGGACTGCAGTGTTGTGGTGCTCTGGAAAACTCTGTTTGCAGCATCTAAAAATAATACAGTGCTGTCTTTGGGCCATACCAGCTTAAAGACTGATGAAAATTCATTGCAGCAGTTAACACCCCATGCTGATGGATCATGACTGTATCAGAATTCTGACACCAGAATTCATTGCCCTCTCACCCTGAGCATTTTCACTCCCATGCATCTTCAGGGATGCTTTGCCGGCCAGCACAGCCCCTGTAATTAAAATCAACAGTCTCCTAATGCAGACAAGAGCGGCACAAATTATTCCTTGGCTATCAAGAATCCTGTGGAAAAGGTGAATGTGTTTTTTACTTACATCTGACAGAATAGGCTGCTTTTTAAACTCCACTTTTCTGACTCGAGAGCACTTTCAGGTGATGAATGTTGCTAGGGTCTGCCACCCCCTGGCAAGACCATACTTATGCCTGCAGAAACCCCTGCTTCCTTTCGCTGGCTGCTGTGTTATATTGCTTCAGTATTTCTGAGCTGCTCTGAAAGCATTTTCTGAAGTCAAAATGATCAGTATCGACAGTACTTGGAGAAAAAATATTCTAGGTGAAGGCAGTTAAAAACCCCCAACAAATAAACACTTGACTAAAAGGGACTCTGATGTTCCTAACCCCCGTCACGTACTTATCTGTTGGGCTGTTAAGCATTCAGTGATTTATCAAAACAAGTCAGGTATTTTACTGACATGAAAAACAGGTATTTAAAATGTGGATGTGTTCTTTGGAAGTACATGTGTTTCTTAGGATGCTCCTGTTCCTCCTGGCTGTGGCTGCTGTACAGTCAGGGTACATCTGGCACTGTACATGGTTATAAAACTTGACACTGAGGTCTTCCCTTTTTTTCCCCTCCCACCTGTTTTTCTCCAGGAGATTGGGATGGAGAAAGCAGCCATGGACATGACCCTCTTCCTAAAGCTACAGAAGCGAGTGAGGGAGCTCGAGCTGGAGAGGAGGAAGCTGCAAGCCCAGCTGGAGAAAAAGGAGCAAGAGATCAAGAAATCCCAGGCAAGAGGCATCTTTTCATGGATACTAGTATTTCATATTTGTAACTGGCTTTCCTTGATTGCCTGAGGCCATGTGATGTAGAAATTTAGCTTTGAGAATGACAAGTTCAACATAAGAGGCTATAAATCCATCTGGAAATTGGAGATAAACTTTTTTTTTTTGTCAGCTAGGGACAATTGGACAGGAGAACTGCTTTATTTATTTGTTTAAACAAACTGGTTATAACATATTTAGGGCAATATCTTAAGCTTCTTGAAGGCAATGAAATGTAGAATTTATTTTGGCATAAGTTATTCCACCAGCACTGACCCTGTGTCTCACCTGTGGCACCCTACATGTCCAACAACCTTCCCTTTTGGATGATTTCTCTTATACAAGCATTTCTTCACTGTCCTGGTTTCCCCCCATCCAGCATTGTGTGGCATGAGCTTAAAAGCACTTCACACACATGTCAGTCAGGCTGATGTCCTCAGTTTGGTTTTATTATATTAGTAGGTTCTGGTTAGGATTTTTTCTCAGTAATGATCATAGAGAGGAATACAGGTTAAAAGTAGTGTAGTAAATCAGAAATATCAAGGTAGCTGTTAGAAGAATGAGTTCTTCATTTCTGATGCAAGATAGGGATATTCTTTTGCTGTATTCTTCCTTCCTTGTGAAAAAAAAACCAAACCAAAACGAAACAAAACTTCCTG
The DNA here is from genome assembly GCA_013399455.1 of Anthoscopus minutus. Classification (NCBI taxonomy): domain Eukaryota; kingdom Metazoa; phylum Chordata; class Aves; order Passeriformes; family Paridae; genus Anthoscopus; species Anthoscopus minutus. The sequence continues at coordinate 139,552 of VWYI01044902.1, forward strand.
AAGTTTGAGTTTCTTGCTTGAAAGCAAAGTAAAACCGTGTATATTAAAAAAATTAAGGTTTCTGACAGCCCAGTGGTAACTCAGAGAGCAGGAGTCTGTTAAGTGTGAAAATACAGTTCTCTAGGTTGTGGAGAGCTGACTTCTGGGACAGGGGGTTTTAGTAGCAGATCTCTTGTGTTTGCTTTCCCTGCCCTCTGTAGCCAAGGCTGTGTGGCTTGTCAGAGACCAGAGTCTGCTATGAAACAGCATGTGTGCTTGATGTCCTGAAGCACAGAAGATGCTCTTTTACTAAATGTTGGGCAAATGCCATCCCTCTTGGCTACATATTTGAAATTTCTGGGGCTTCTGTTGCTTTGTTTGGGAATTATTTCCGTTATTATTCTCCAGTGTGATATCAGTGTACCTTTGAAATAATGCAGTAGGAGTCTCAACAAAGTCATCAAGAGTAATTATTTACTTGCTTCACTAGCTAGCCTTATTGATCACCCCTAGCAATTTGCAGGAAACACATGAAACAGGAGACTTCCCCAGCCTCTCATTCCTCCTGCAGGAGGATTAAAAACCTGTTTTCCAACTGCTCTGTTGAAGATTGTTCCCTTAATGACCGTCATTGTTTGAAAGCTGCAGCGAGGCGCAGTTACCAAAATACTAATGAGAGATAAAACTCATTTCTCCTGGAGTGTCCTCTCCCCTACTAGTGTTCCTGGGGTACTGTCTGATGGCAATTAATGGCATTATTATGGTTGAGCTGGCCAGGCTGAATGCTGATGGGGACATGGCCAGCTACCCTGTGCTGCTTGCCAGTTCCTCTGCCTGCTCCTAAATACAAATTTACTTCTTTAATCTGCACAGGTAATTGAAACAAAGGCTGAAGTGTCTTCAGAACATGAAGATTTTGCATACAACAGCCTGAAGGTGAGTGGCTACTACTTAGTGCTGTAACCTATTGCATGGCTCCAGCAGCCCAAGGAAATGGGGTGAACATGAAAATAATCCAAAAACTGCTGTAATCAGCTCTCTTAGAGAGGGCAGTTGGAAAGCTGTAGCTCACCATCAGCTCCTGGGCCTGGCCTGGGCTCACAGATGTTTCTCTCTGAGGCAACACATGTTCTCTGCTGATCTACCTGTCTCTTGAGTCATCCGTGGAGGTAACAAACCCACGGGTGAGGGGGGCTTTTTCCACTACAGGCATTCCCTCTGGGACTTTGTTGGGCTCCCTTTGACAGGGCACTGCAGGTCTCAGCAGCTGGCTTTGCAGTAGGTGTAAATCCTTACAGCTGTTTCTTGGTCCAGGCTCCACCTCTGCTTCTTACCCACCTTCTGTGCCGTCCCAAGGTGCCACTCAGGTCAAACCCAGATTGCAGTAATAGCTTCCAGCTCCCAGGAGAAGTGTTGGCTAACCACAGTCACCCTGGTTTTTCTCAGCTATTGCCCTACCCTAGAATACTTTTGCCCCCAAGCTCTAAATCCTGACAGTTTCTGTCCCCATCACTTTCTCCCTATGACAGTCAGAGCAGCTGAAACCTCCTGGGCTTCTATTGCAGGTTCTGTAGATTCTGTCCTCCTGCTCTAACTGTACTCAAGCACTTCTGGCCTTGACTGTTTCATACCAATTCTTATGCCCTGCTTATCCTCAGAAAACCAGTTCCTAAGATAGGGTTACTAATGGAAATTTTTTTATGCTGTTGGTTTTTTTAGTGTGGACCTGCCTTTCTGACGTTCTTTCTCTCCCTATCCCCTTAACAAAAATTGCAATGCAATTGGGAAGTCTAGAGGAACATATGTTTTCCAGAATAACATAATGCTAAACCATCTGTCAGTAGTAATATCAATTTTTGCTACTGTATCATCTCCTCAGAAGGATGCAAAGAAAAAGCAGAAATTAGAGGTGGAAAGAATGTCCAACTCTCACTAAGTTCTCATCTCTAGCAGTAGATTTTTATAACACTTAATCAATCCAGTTTTATTTTCCTAGCATGATATTGGTGTAGCTCTGGCTAAACATGCTGTTTGTGATGAGGGAAGCTTCCCTGAATTTTCTGAGCACCTCTCTATAGCCCCTTGGAGAAGAAGCATGGCAAGGTTACTGCCCAAGTGTCTTCCAGGCTGTTAAACATACTTGTGGAAGGTTTAGGTTTCTTGACCTTGTAAAGCAAAGGAGTTGCAGTTTGGAAGTGGAAAACCCAGCAGATGAGAACTACCTCCTCCTTAAATGGCTTCTGGAGTTCTGACTTCTGTGTGAGTTCACAAACTGTGTTTGCTTCAAGGTTTAATGCTGGAAGTTCAGAGTGGAAATACTAATTTTGGATTTTCCTACTTTCTGCATACTAATATTCTAGCATTCATAGTTCTATATATCTAACTAATTTTAAAATACTGTTTTAACGTTAATACCATTTCATAAGAATAGGTGGCATGTGTTGCTAAAAATGCAGGGCTCTTTAAAATTTAGTCTAAAACAGCTGGAAAATGAACCTGCAGGGATTTCACATTCCTTGTAAGAGCGTTTGCCTAAGAATGACCACTGAAAAAGGGAGATGCCTCCCTGCTGCTCTCCCCATATCTGCACATAGGACACAGCCTGAAGTCTCTGTCTGCAGTACAGGAGTGACTTAGTGTTGATTTTGAGGGCTTCTTTTCCCTCTTTCCCCCTTGACAGCTCCTTCCATGGCTATGACAAAGCTGTTCCTTTCTTCTCTTTCTCCTGCTAATTTATATCGCAAATATTTGTACAGTTTCTGGTTCCTTTAAGAGTTTCTTGTGAATATGTTTGTTTTTCATTTTTACCAGCTTAAAAAGGCTTTACCTCAGGGAAATAGTCTGAGGTGCCTAAAAGCTCACACACAGGACAGTCTGTCTGTGGATGCTCTTGAATGGCTTCTGAGGTTCCAGTTAGCCATGGACAGGGTCACCTTCCACTGGACCAGGCTGCTCCCACTTAGACTTGGACACTTCCAGGGATCCAGGGGCAGCCACAGCTGCTCTGGGCACCCTGTGCCCGGCCTCACCACCTTCGCAGCAAGGATTTTTTTCCCTCCTTTCTGATCTAAACCTTCTTTATTTCATTTTGGACAAGATGAGCTTTAAGGTCCCTTCCAACTTAATCTGTTTCTGTGTTGTAAGATTCCATAATTTTACGTCCCATTTCAGACATTTTTGGCACTCCCAGCCCCTCAAACAGGACAATGCAAGGTGTAGATGCTCACGCTGGATGGCTGTGCAGGTTGGGTTTCTGCAGCCAGCGCATGGTCTCATACTTCATAAGTGTCTGCTGTCATCCAGCTTGGTGTCTTGGTGTAATTAGTACTATAATTATTACTACCACAACACCCATGATGGCAGGGATTTGCCTTTGGAATTAGCATCTGGTGGGGAGCCTGTTCTTGATGCCTCCATTCTGATGGAGGGAAGTGTGTGAGACACAGTGCTGCATTAGAGAGGCTCATCTGGTTTTTTAGTTTTGTAAGGCTGAAAAGAAACGTGTGAAACTTTAGCTAACATAGATAAATTTACAGGCAGAAGTTACCTGTCCTTTGTAATGGGTAAATACATTTCTCAGAAGTTGCTGCCCCCAAATACACCCTGCCAGATGCTTGGTTAATCATTATCCAGGAATGCAAAACAGGGAGGACACGCCAGTGAAAAATGTGTTTTCCTTGTTTTTTCAAGCTGGGAAACTGGCTGTGGGAATGAAAACACCAAGGAGCCCTTGCTCTGACTCTGTATTTCTGAGCAACCTGTTCTACTGCAAGCTGTCCCTGCAGCTGGGCTCGATGGCCTTTAAAGGTCCTTCCTAACTCACACATTCTAGGATTCCAAGCACAGGAGCATGATGCACAATTCGGTTTCTCACTTGTTGCATCGCTGAGATGTTTGCTTCATCCCTTAGACTTGGCAGCTCACCATAAAATGAGCTGCATGGAGGATTCCATTTTCTTCTTCTGCAGAGTGAAAAAGGAGAGAGGGGGCAAAATCCTGGCATGGCAGTGCTAACCTCTGACTTAGGCAGGCTCACACATCCGCCAGCACTGCTCTGTAAGTCCTTGGCTAAAGAGTGAAGCTATTTTTGTCACCATTAGTGCTCAAGTACCCCTGTCAGAGATCTTTAACACTGCATATGTTGGGACAAGTGTGAGTTCAAGTTCAGTGAATTCTGACTGTAAAATTTTTTGGTCAAATTTATTTGTCAGATATTTGTCAAAAAAATCAGCATAACTGGACTATACTGAAGAAAGATCATTTTTCACGTTGCCAGTAGAAATCTCTTTCCACATCTGTAGCATTTTATTTTAGCTTCTGATCTTCCATGGCAAGTGCTGATGCAAAAAGGGTGTGTGAGCTGGGGACAGAAGGTGTTTTAAGACTGCTCCATGAAATCCACAAAGAAAGGAGTAGGGAATACCTTTAAATGTAAACTTTAAAAGAAGTGTATGGTAGGGGCTCTTGCAGCAGGGTTATTGGTTATTACTTTCTTTCCAGGTCTTCCTGGCTTTGTTTCTAGCCAGAGCAGAGCTTGAAATGGCCAGTCCTTGGAGCTAGCAGTGTGGCTGACCCACTGTAAAATAGAGAAGGGAGAAAGGGATATGAAGAGGAGGAGGAGGAAGATAAAGAAAAGGGAAAACAGAGGTCTTATGCAGCAAATAAAAGCCTCAGAAGAGTTATTTTAGTAGAAAATCAAGTAACTGCTTTCGTGATCAGTGAGGGGTGATGCTTCTGCACATAGCAGGAGGAGTTAAACCCAGTATGATAACAATTCCTACCATGCACACGCTCTCAACTCCTGCTTTAAACACCAGTTACAGAAAAGCCCATGTCTCATATACTCCCTCTGTCGTGGTTAATGTGGAGGACTAAGGCATTTCTTCTTCTTTTGGTTTTTTTCATGACAGATGGTATAAGCTACCTGAATATGCTCCATTACTGATGTTTTTTGTTCAGCTAGGGGCATGCTGCCCAGATGCCAGATCAGCCATTCTGTTCACACCTCTGCTGTGATAAGCCATGCTATTTATAATTTGTAAGGATTTATAATTACAACACCCGTTTCCTATGGAAACGGGGTTTACACAGCTGTGCTAGCTACACACTGTATAAATTGTATAAATTGCCCCCATCCCCCCCAGCCATTTTTGGATTCATTAGCTTGACTCAGCCTAAGCTGATAATGAAGCAGATACCCCAGAGATAGGAGGGGTTGTGAAAGGAAGCTGTAGGAAGGCTCAGTAAGGAGCAGGGAGATGAGGCACGTGGGTGATAGTGGAGAATGATCTTGTGCTGTTGTAGACACTGGAGAATCCACACGGATGGGGTTGGTCCCTAGGAAACAGCTGGCCCCACATCAGGCAGCAGACTTTGTCAGCTCATGTGGTGTTGGTTTGTGCTGTGTTGGACAAGGGTCCTGTTGGGGTCTGGCATTGCCTGAGAAGTCGGGGAGCTTGGGGATGGCAGGGAGCAGGTCTGGGTGCCACCCTGCAGCAGCCAGAGATGGAGGATCAGTGCAAAAGAAGGTGAGTTGTTGTGGGCAGAACCCCAGGAGTCTGGCTCCCACCAGTCTGTGACCTGCTGCAAGGACTGATGGTTTTAAGCTTGGAGTGGGTAGATTTAGATGGGATATTGGGAAGAAGTTCTTGGCTGTGAAGGTGGTGAGGCTCTGACACAAGTTTCCCAGAAAAGCTGCCCCTGGATCCCTGGCAGTGTCCAAGGCCAGGCTGTGGACAGGGCTTGGAGCACCTGGATCAGTGGAAGGTGTCCCTCTGCTCATGGCAGGGGGACTGGATGAGCTTTAAGGTCCCTTCCAGCCCAAACCGTTCCATGATTCTGTGATTGCACCATGTGCAGGAGCAAAGCTACTCTTGACCCAGCCGAGGATTCTTAGGTGGGTTTTGGTGATGGTGGTCTCAAAGAGCTGCCAAATATTGTGCTGCCATCTGCAAACGAAGCTTTGTGGTGACAAGCTAAAAGAAATGCTATCTTAGCTGCCAGAGGTCTATTCTTCTGTCATCTGCTGCCATGCAAAAGTGAATAAGCCCTTCAGTTGTCTCAGCAAAGATGATGTTATTCAGGAGAATCAGTTGGCATCACACAAGCACAGTATTGGCCCTGCCTGTCAGACTCCAGTGGCTGAGGAGATATCAGGGTGAGGAAATCCTCCGGCTATAAACACTGCACTGCAGTGGGGGAAAGTGTATGAGAAAAGAGGATTGACAGACCCGTGGCTCACCTAAGGGGGATACCTGCCATGATGAGGGTTTGTGCAAATCATCATCTTCCAGCTTATCTAATGAATGTGAAAGGTGAGCTGAACGTTGTGGGGATTGTGCAATTTATTGATTCAGAAGAGAAAGAGGTGGAGGAGAAAAGAGCGTGCTTAGCTTCTTTAACAGCCTGCTTTTGTTGAAAGTGCTTTTGTTAGAAGTAGTGTCAACAAATAAAAAATTCCCCTGGTCACCCTGTAGTTTTATTAAATAGCAACAGGCTGCTGACTAAAGCAAAAACGTTCCCTTGAACCACAGATGTTTGGGCTGGCAGCAAAACCCAGATCTTGGCTTGCATTGGTCTGTAGTCATCGATAGCTGAGTCACCCTAGAGGCATCTCAGAAGGGGATGAGGCATCACAGGGCTCTTTATCCAAACTGCTTAATGGCTGGATGTTTTCCAGAGGCAAGAGCTGGAGTCAGAGAACAAGAAGCTGAAAAATGAGCTCAATGAGCTGAGGAAGGCCATCGCAGACCACGCCACGCAGAACAACTCCTCCAACGATGTGCAGGACAGCTACAACCTCCTTCTGAACCAGCTGAAGTCGGCCAATGAGGAGTTGGAGGTGCGCAAGGAGGAGGTGCTCATCCTCAGGTCGCAGATCATGAAGGCAGCCCAGCAGAAAGAGGCGGGGAAAAACATGGTAAAGGAGAGAGTAATGGATTTTCTTTTCTTTCTTCCCTTCTGTTGGTGGAGATTCGCTGGCTGCCTTGAGCGATGCCATTTCTGGTGGGTGGGATGGCACAGGGAGGTTATGGAGGATCGTGCAGGGATACAGGAGGTCCTGCCCAGGGATGAGATGCAGTCCTTGGCATTTCAGACAGCCCAGGATTATCTGTGCCATGGTACTGCTGTAGGTGCTTAGTCCCATACCTGATGAAGGTAAGTCAGCCCACACCACCCCTGCACCAATATGTGTGGTTCAGCATGTTCCTGGCCATGTTTTGCAGCAATAATATTTTTCTCCAAGGAAATGGGGTGATGGAAAAGAATTTTTAGACCAGATTCTGTTCACTTTGGGCTGGTGCAGCTGTAATGTGTTTCTTCCAACATGCAGGCATGAAGGGAGCCTGTCTCTCACACAGCTGTGATGAGATTTGTATTTAGAGCACATTGCAATGGAAAGGCATATTTTCCAGAAACTCAATCTTTATTGATTTGCTGTCGTACCATTCCCTGAGGTTTAGGTGTGGTTTTATTTCACTGCGTCCTTCTTCCATCTCCTAATCTCTGCATTTTTCTTCCACTTCTTATCTCTCCTGCTGCGTGTGTGTGGATTCATAGAAACTCAGGAGTGTGGCGGATGCCCCAGGGATGCTTTTAATAGAGTAGCTGGCAGTTTGGTGTCAGGAGCTTTCAGATCCAGGCAAAGTTTTGAAGCAGGATGTCACAGTGTTGTTCTGCATGTTGGTTTTAGGAGAACATCTCCCCCAGTGCCAGCTGGCCCAACAGTGACCAGCACGTTGACCAGGAGGATGCGATCGAAGCCTACCAGGGCATGTGCGAGACCAACCGGTAAGTGTGGCACAGAACCCTCCAGATTCTGTGTAAGAGGTAGATCCACCCCAAATTCAGTGTGTTTTAGAGAGCTGCCAGACTCTGGATTGTGTTATGGACTCAAGGGTGGGCCATAAAGGTGAGACCAAAGACACTCATCTTACAGAATTGTAGGATCCCGGAATGGTTTGGATCAAAAGGGACCTTTAAGATCACTTACTTCCAGTCAGATACTGAGCAGGTGGAAAAGCAAACATGGAAGTAAGCCAAACTGGATTTTGACTTTGCTTCTGGTATGTAAATAGCAGCAAGACTACAACTTGGGATTGCATTTGTATTTATTTCAGGTATCTCATACGGTGTTGGGAAGATGCCTCTGGTTTTCCCAGAGGCAGAAGCCTGCTGTGGTTAACTGAGCTAACAAGCATGCTGTATTCCCTGGAAACACTCACATTATTGATTTTCTTGCACCTACACTGAGCGTCAGGAACAACTTTTATTGCAGGTGTACCTCAATGAGGATTAATACTTCGAACATGTGTCTGTCCTGGCAGTTACAATGGGCTGGTATTACCAAGCATTAAATCAGTCCTTGCAGCTGCCCAGGAGGATATCAAATAATAAAGCAGTATCCTGCAAGAAGAAAAAAATTACATGGGTTAAAAAGCAAAATAATATAAAAAAGTAAATTTTACTTTTACTTCAAGGAAATTGAATGTTTTTAGGTTTCTTTCCCTTGACACATACAGATGTTTGAAGCTTTTTTCCCCTAAATAATTTCCATTCAGCAAAGAAGAAGACCCAGCCAATGTGGATTAATGGCTTTTAATAGCACAATACGATTTCCTGCTTTGTAGAGTGGTTACAGATGGTTGTTAACATTGCAGGCTGGGACCTGACTTCATTAGGATTTTATTCACACCTGTATGAATATTAGGAAAGGCCTATTTAAGTGGAACTCAAAACCCTGATGTTTGAACTGAGGCTCTGCCCAGGCTGTTCTGCCAGCTTTTATGAGGTCTGGAGGCTTGGAGCAGTGGAGATTGTTGGGGTCCAGGGCTCTTGTGACATGGGTTTCTCACCTGGGTGTCAGGTCTGTCTGGATCAGTACTAGTCTCTGTGGGTTTTTTTATAATTTGCCGTTGAATATTTGCTTTTCTGAAGTGAACTTGCTGATGAAATTTCTGCACCTCCTGCAGTAGAGGTGATGAGATTAATTTGCACATCACATTCTTGACAGTAAATCAGTGGAGTTCAGTGTGCTTCCTGCAGCAAGAAGTGGGTTTTGGTCACTTAATGAATTACATGAATTTTCTCTTCTTTCCTTCTTTTTCCTTCTTTTTCCTTCTTTCCTACATTCTCCTGGAGCTGTAGGTGCTCATACAAGATGTGAAATGCCATTGTTGGGCACAGCTTTAGTTACTCGCTGTATTTTCCAGTGTGTATGTGTAGGGAAGGTTAGTTTGTGTTCAGGGACTGGTGAAGGAGCCAAATAAGGGTTGCTGCTTTCACAGGACGTGTGTCTGACCCAGAGATGTTGCTGGTCCCCAGTATAAATTGGTGTCTGGCCATACTGGTGCACATTGTGGCCTGCCAGGAGGCTCCAGGCCTCCTCCAGACATTCTGGTTTCCACACTTGACTTCGGCAGAAAGACCCAAATTGTAGAATCATTCAGGTTCAAAAAGATGTCTTGAGGTGCAGCTCTTCCTCCAGCACTGCCAAGGCCAGCACTATGCCACATCCAAAAGGATTTAAAATCCCTCCAGGGCCTTTAAGTTTCCAGGATCTCATTTTCCACAGGAGTAAAAATCTCATTCCTTGCAATTGCATGGGTGAGCTGCAATTTTAAGAAGTTTACGTGATCTGACCTTGGTGGTTTTTGGCCACTTAAGTTTTGGGAGGGGAAATCAGCAGTCTCCAGGGTCAGTTCATTATTCTCTCATCTGCCTTTCATGTGAACCTTGACTGGAGCTTGGCTCTTGAAATACAGGAGCAGTAGCTCTATATGCTCTCAACCTGATTTCCTGCAGTGATTTATCCAGTGGCTCATTAAGCACCACCAGCCTCTCCATTACAAGGTTCCCTGGGCAGTTGTCTGTTTATTGGGTAGGTTTTTAAGCAGTAGGCTTGTGTTGATGGCAATAAAATGGATGAAGACAAATGCTTGGGAAACCTGGATTATTGTGTTTGTGGGCATAAATTAATATTCCCTCCCCCAGCACAAATTTGCATTTGTACTTACACAGCTCTATAGCCAGGGGTGTCAGCATGAGAAACAGAAATGCCTACCCTTTTTAATCTTGATCAATAAATATTTTAATGGAAAGCTTTTCTGGTGGGGTTGCAGTTCTGACGTGGGATTTATAAGCAATAGAAGCACTTCTTCTCTTCCCTTCTCTGAAAGAAGCACTCCCATTTCACTTTCATAGAATGGTTTAAGTTGGAAAGGACCTTTAAGATCATCTTGTTTCACTTGTTCCACTCCCTGCCCTGGGCAGGGACACCTTCCACTGTCCCAGGCTGCTCCAAGCCCCATCCATCCCAGCCTTGGGCACTGCCAGGGATCCAGGGGCAGCCACAGCTGCTCTGGGCACCCTGTGCCAGGGCCTCCCCACCCTCCCAGCCAGCAATTCCTTCCCAAGATCCCATCTGGCCCTGCCCTCTGCCACTGGGAAGCCATTGCCTGTGTCCTGTCCCTCCATGGCCTGTCCCCAGTCCCTGTGCAGCTCTCCTGGAGCCCCTGCAGGCCCTGCCAGGGGCTCTGAGCTCTCCCTGGAGCCTTCTCTTGTGCAGCTGAGCAGCCCCAGCTGTCCCAGGCTGGCTCCAGAGCAGAGGGGCTCCAGCCCTGGCAGCAGCTCCGTGGCCTCCTCTGGGCTGGCTGCAGCAGCTCCAGGTCCTTGTGCTGCTGGAGCCAGGGCTGGGGCAGCTCTGCAGGTGGGCTCTCACCTGGGCACAGGGGCAGAATCCCCCCTCCCCTGCTGCCCACGCTGGGGGATCAGCCCAGGGCAGGGGGTTCAGGGCTGGGCCAGGTCCAGCTCTCACCCACAGCACCCCCAGCTCCTTCTGCCAGGGCTGCTCCCTCTGCTCATCCCCAGCCTGGACTGATCCCGGGGGCTGCTCTGACCCAGGTGCAGCTCCAGCACTTGGCCTTGTTAAACCTCAGAGGCTCTCTTGGGCCGCTGCTTGGGGCTGTCCAGGTCCCTCTGGATGGCCCAGTCCTTCAGGGGTGTCAGCTGCTCTGTGGCCCCCAGTCTGAGGTGCTTTTTGACCAGGTGGAGGTTCTTCACCAGGCCAGGCTGATGGATGTGGTAAAATCTCGCTCCACCCAGGAGCTTCTCCTAGCTCCAGTTCATCATGTCCTAGTTATTTAGGCTGGGGACAAAGCATGGCTTTATTTTGGTGAGAGATCAGCCTTCTATTCTCTCCATGTCTATATAATGCAGCACTTCTAGATAGAGCAGGAGGAAACCAGGAAGAACTCTGTCAGGTGCTGCTAATCCTGCCCATGTAGCAATTTTCTCTCCACAAAGCTTTTTGAGGAAAGCCCTTTGATTCCAGGTCAAGGGCAAATCTGAAAGGAAAGCAGGCCTTTCTTTAAAAATGCACTAAACTCATCTTTCTTTTTTACTTTTTTTTTTTTCATTTCTGCTGAATTTCAGCTGCAAAGGGGAAAATCATCTAGTTCCTACCTCATTTCTGCTTCATTAAATGAATCTAAAGCTAAGTAGGCTTTTTGTTCCCTGTTTCAGGTCTTGAACTCATTCTTTCAAGGCTGTTTGATCTTGGTGGAAACACAGAGCTAGTGAGAGACCAGGTGATGGTGTAAAGAGATAATAACCTGGCAGCTCGACATAAATCAGGCTGTGTCTTTGAAATTAGCTTCCTTAATAGCTTCCAAGTGATTTCTGTTGGAATCTGGAATTTATTTTTTTCTCCCCTCGTTGGGTGAATCCCACCTGCAGCTGTTGTGCAAAGTGAAGAGCTGATGTTCACTTCAGGTGAGGGATGCTTTTGCAGCTGGGAGAAACCATCATGTGGAGATTGTGTCATATCTCTGCTTCCCTCTCTCCAGTGGGAATCTCCCACTCTGCCATAGATCTAGTCTGTCATGCACATTATTTTTCCTTTTAGCTAAAAACAAAAAGGTGTATCTGTGGCTGAAAGTGAAATGCCCCTTCTTGATGAAGAGGAGATAATTTACTGGAGATGCTGAGATTAACCTCTCTGGGTTTGGGGTACATACACCTCCTTTAAGCTTCTTTCACAGGGCAGGGAGGTGTTTGGGCAGGAATTTTTGTTTTGATGAGGACAGTTTGCTGACTGCAGGCCCCAGCTGCTCCCCAGACCCATGCCTCCCAACATCAGAATAAAGGGGAAGCACAGCTTTGTGAATCAGCTCTTTCAACTCCTCTCCAGCCTTATTTGAGAATGGGATTTACCCAGCATTTTAGGAAATCACGTTTCAGATGCCAAATATCCTAATTACATTGAAAGGACTCCTTTTTATGTCTTGGTCAACATGAACTTCTGGGAGAAGGGGGAGTGCAGTAATTTCTGAGTCAGTGCTGTGTTGATGGAGATGGACTGAATGCTTGTTCCTCAGTGCAGGTTTACCTTATATCAGCATTTTTATAAATTTGTCTTATAATGGCACTTCCTTGAGCTGCTGTCCTCATTTACCTCAGTGCCTAGAATTAAAAAGGGAAGGAAAGCTATTTTTCCAAGGAGGCTACCTCTTAAAAAGGCCGCTCATCACAGGACATTTCACAGGTTTCTGACATGTAATAAATAGTGAGGATCCTTCCTGCTTTTTCTGTTGGTTTTCAGTGCCTGAGGACATGTCCTGCTAAGATTAGATGAACCAAAAAAAGACTTTACTAACAAATTCATGCAAATGAGACCAATAAATCTGTATCTGTCAGCCTGCAGACCCTTTTGGAGACCTGCTACTCATCGGGTAGCATCAAGGTTTTAATTTAAATTCATACATGTGGCTCTAACAGATGAACTTTGCAAATGTCAGTGCCTGAAATGTTTGCTAGTTTTGAGAAGTGCTGAGCTTGAGCACGGGCATGGGAGGGATGCACGAGCTGTCTGTGGTGGTGAGCCACCTCCAGAGCCCTTTCAAAGCAGGGCTGCAACACCACTTTTCTCACTGATTTCCTCCTATGAAAATTTGCTCATGAATGTTTGTGTGTTGTGCTTTTCCACTGAAATATGTGGAGATGTCTTTGCCAGGCAATGGCATCTGCTACAGCTCTTTTCAAAATGTGTGTTGGCTTTTTTCTTTCTGTGTTTTGAATTTTTTTTTAGTATAATGATATATTAAGTTTGATGGTTTCCTTGCTTTTTAAGTTGTTATTGCTTAAAAGAAACACTGTTTTCCAACTGACATCAAAGCCACAGAAAATCTTGCTGTAACAAGTGTTTCTGGTCAAGTTGACCAGCTTACATCACTCATTTGTAATGTGTTCAACACCTCATTAAAGAAGATAAATCAGCTTCTTGCCTCATATAACTTGGAAAAAACCCTCAAACAATCAAGCAATCTGCTAAAAGGAGACTAAAAAAGCCAGTCTACTATAAGTATTTAAGTGAGATGAGACTTCTGGTCATTTTTCTGCCTGGATGTATGCAGAGGAGGTTGATGTTGTGTGGATGGTGTGGATTGATGTGGTGTTTGGACCAAAGTTTGCTCTAAGGAAAGACTGATATGATTGACTCAGATGCTGAGGAGAATCTTGGCCGAAGTAGAAGGAGTAGAATTTATTTTAGGCCAATGGGATTTGCTGCAGTGGGAAAGAGATGGAGCAACTTATTTTTAAAATGTTGTACAGGGCACAACCAGGACAGGGCTCTCCTTCCCTGGGGTGGAAAAAGATATACAATACAATTAAAGTAAGCTCTAAAAAATAATATTGAATGAAATAAATAAGGGTTCTGGACCTTTTCGCCTTCTCTTTCAACTGACCTTTTGTCTTTCTCTGTCCTCTTGTTTCCTTTTTCTGTCCTTTATTTCTAGCAAGACTGAGGACTGGGGGTATCTCAATGAAGATGGAGAGCTCGGCTTGGCTTATCAAGGTTTAAAGCAAGTTGCCAGGTCAAACACTTTCTTTTTTTCCCCACTGCTGCTTCTCCCTTCTCCTCCCTTTTCCTTTTTCCTTGCCCTCTTGTTTCTTTCTCTTGCTCTGCTGTTGCCCTGTGATCCTGGACAGGGCCCACTGTCCTCTCTGGGAGCAGCTGGAGGTAGGATTTCCTGACTGCAGGAACTGAGACCCTCCTGTAATTTTCAGAGGAGTCGTGGTTCTAGTTGGCCATTGCTGGTGGTGGCTGTTGTCACTAATGCCTGAGCTGTGATCCATTGTGGATTATGTCACATTAATGGGAAATTGTGTGATGGAGGGGTTGGGAAGCTGGGATCTCCAAGAAGACAAAAACCCTCCCATTTTATTTTTTCCCCCCAAATTGCACTAAGACATGGCACCTCTTGGAAGTGTTTTCTCCCAGTCCTTGACTTGTTGGAAAGGGAGGGCCTGTCCTGTTATCCCAGTGCTGCCACCATTGCATGATCCTGGGGATTTTGTGCTCCCATCCATGTGTTGTCTGTGGGTGAGAAAGGCTCGTGGTGGACACAGCGTGCAATTGTTCCACAAGTCCTGCTCTGCTGGGCAAATATCCCTCCTGGATTCTTGTCCTTCATCACCCCTGTGCTTGGTGATTATGGGGCTCCAATATATATAATTATTATCAAACTTTTAAAGATATTAAAGAGATGAAAAATCTAAGCATTGTGCACAGAATAGTCTACAGTGGTCACATGTAGAGGTATCAGAGTGAAACCAGACAGTAACAGGAAGAAATAAGAGATTATTTCATGTGTTTTTCCAAGCAAAGTAGGAACCCAGGTTCATAGAAGGAGCATATTCTTTGAGGGTGTCTCATGAATTATCCAAACTAATCCTAGTATGAAGAAATAAAATTAAAATTAAGTACTTAATGCTTATTTCATGGTGGATCTGTATTTTCCAAGCCTGTTAAGAATATAAATCCTGACAGGATTATGGGGCTGACTACATTATTGCCTATGTTTCTATAGGTGGAAAACATTATTTTCTGTGTTGTGCTAGAAGGTGGGAGTAGAGATTTTGGTGTTAAATTTTCTAAAGGCAACAAAAACAATAACCACACAAAACAACCTGTGGAATGATTAGTACTTTTTGCCGAGGAATCGTCCCTGAAAGCATGCGCTCTTTTATAAAAGTTACTAAAGAAAAATGCCAAAACAACAACAAAAAATTCCATGCGTAGTTGTTCTTGTAGGGAAACAGTTCACAGGTGTGGATCACAATCAGTTTCCTTGAGGACCAGAGAGAGTTGTAGCTTTTTCCCCACTGGCCCACCTCTGTGTCTGTGCATGTCCTGGGTCAGTGTGAAGCTGTCAGTAGCAGAATCTTCCCCGTCTTTGAGGACTGCTGTTGGCATCCAGTGTCAGAAGGCTCTGAGCTGGGTGTGGGGTGACTCCTGGCTCTGACCAGGAACATCCATGGGCTGCAGCAGGGGCAGGGGCTTGGTTATCCCCTTGGATTATTCCTTCTCTTGGCCACCATTTCCCTGTATAATCTGGGACTATACTGTGTAGTTTCTGGCTTGGTGGCTCTGTCTCAGGGTCCTCATGCCTTCTGGAGTCACTTCAGTCTTCTGGCAAGAGCTGGTGGGCTGAAGGGAGGTTTCCATGTAGCAGAGGGTAGGGGACACTCTTAAAAAAATCAATTACCCATGGCACCTGCCAGGTTTGTCACCATCTCCATCAGCACAGGTGTCTGCAGTTAACATCACAGTGATTTTTCCACTGGATTTAAAAAAAGGCTTTCTGGCTTAGCAAATGGCAGTTTTCAAGAGTGAGAGTTTATGTTTGACAGGAAAGGAGTACAGGAACAAATGTCCTTCAAGCTGAGCTTTTCAAAACAAAACCTGCAGGTGTTGATCTGTGTTGCTTTCTTGCCGTGTATTTGCTTCTTGCAAGTAAAGGAACATGGCTATTTGCAGTCAGATAAAAAAGGGTGCTTTGGGATTTGTTTAAAAAAAATACCAACATGTAGTTTCATCTCTCTTAATTTCAAAAGTATTTCATCTGCAGTATAGTAAATGACAGACTAATGTGGCAATAACAGCGTTTTGTTCGTCAGTTTTATAGGGAGGTTGACTGAGAGTATCTCCTAAGTTGGCTGATTTTGAAGGATGTAAACTCAAATGCTGATTACTACCATCGTGCTGACATCCCAGACTGATCAGTGTGGTCCTGTTCTCAGGCTGCTGGAAGCACAGCTCCAGGACCAGAGAAGGGAGCATGAGGAGGAGATGGAAGCTCTGAGAAACCAGGTGGATTTAATGCAAGAGGAGCTGGAGAAGCAGCAGCAGGCTTTCCTGCAGACTCTGCAGCTCTCTCCAGAGATCCAGGTGGAGTTAGGACTTCAGCAAGAAATTACACGTCTCACCAATGAAAACCTGGTAAGAGGCTGTGCTGAAAACACAGAAAGAGGGCAAAAACAGTTTGAGAGAAAGGAGATAGGAAGCATAACAGAGAGGGAAGGGCACTGGGATCTTTTTCACCCCTCCTAAGCTCTGCAGAAGCCATCAGCATCTCCCACTAGTGCATTTGGAAGTGTTGGTACTCGGCCTTGAGCTGATGCTCCATGGCTGTATGACTTTAGTGACTACATTGGTGCTTTATTTTTAGTTTTCTGAAATACTTTTTTAAGCCTGTCTACTTTGTGGCACTGCCTTCCAAATCAGATTACTGAGGACCTCTCTGCTCTGTTAGGCAGAGAGGCAGCACAGGTCTTTGATCTTACTTGCTTGTATTCAAAGTGTGGAAAGGCAGCTGCCACTCCAAAAATTTGGCCTGGATGATCAGAAATTTTCCCTTTCTCCCCTTCTATATCTGTGTGCAGGATCTGGAGGGAATGTTGGCACCTACTGAGTTTTTGCCTTTTTTCAACAACTCCACTATCTAAATAAAACTGTTTAAGTGTGATTTACAGCTAAGATTAAATGCTGTGGGTGGTGCTCCTCTTCCACTGAGATGCTCACACCATGCCTTGGTGATGCACAGACCAGACTCCAGCCTCTAGCTCACTCCAAATGAGCTGTTCCTGGGTTTAATGTTGGGAGTTCTTCTAAATGTATCTTCTGTCTTTCAGGATCTTAAAGAATTGCTGGAAAAGTTGGAAAAGAATGAAAAGAAGCTGAAGAAGCAGCTGAAGATTTACATGAAGAAGGTCCAAGATTTTGAAGGTGACTTTGTGCATTGGGAGATACTGGCTTAGGGGAACTGCACTTGGGTTTTACTCCTTTGACCATCCTTGGAGAGCTGCAGGGTTTAGGGTTTGTTTTTTTTCATCTTCCACGAATTCTTTCATTCAAGAATTAAAGAATTTCGTTCTTTCCACGAATGTAAGATTTTGCTTGTACTGGCACTGAACTAGCAGCAGGCACTGAGCTGACACTGACCCTGTACCAGCATTTGGAGGATATTTAAGGAAGCTTTTTTGCTGTTATTGTAGTCAATGCAGCGACCCAGGCAGAGATACAGAAAGGAGCCCAGTGGCCAGCAGGAAAATGCTCTGATCTGTCAATTTTGAAGGGAGGACTATAACCCTTTAGTATCAAAATGTGTGTGTATATTCTGCTTAATGAGAAAGCGCCTTAAATGTGGCATCTGTGTTGTGTAGAAAGCACTTCCTGTTCTTTAGAGAAGCTGTGATTAATCAGAGAACCCCATTCTCAGGAGTTAATTTCTGGAAACCAGGCATTAAGTGAAATTAAGCTGAATAACTGGAGGGTTTCCACAGCTCACCCAGCTTCTCTCTGTCAGTGTGATTTGCATGCTGCTTGCTGCAGTATTTGCATGCTGGTCTCTTCTGCTTTATTACTCTTCAGCAGTGTGCCACAGTGGTTTGCAGCTTTGCAGACAGACAAAAAATGCCAAGCTTAGGGATTTTGCATTGCCTGCCTGCTTTTTGCCCTGCTCTGTGAAAATCATACACTAGGATTGCTTCCTTTTTTGCCTGTCTCTTGGAAAATAAAAAATGGCTTCATTTTTGACTCCTTTAAGTTCAAGTTTTGAACTTGTTTTTTTCATTCAGAGTCAGAACTCTGCTGACTGGTAATCTGGGACCTGATTGTTTAAATTTTATAAGTCTGTCAAAGCTGATGACATTACTGGGAATTTAATATATAACTTTTTGACTTGGTGCTTGCACTAAGGCCTTGTATAGTTGTTGATTCCCAGGTGCTAGCCAGGTGCTGATCATCTTTTCTCTTCACAGCATCCCAGACAATGGTGCCAGTGGAGAGGAGGCCACACGAGCGGAGCATGCAGGTTGCTGTCCAGAGGAAGGAGAAGGATTTTCAGGGCATGCTAGAATATTACAAAGAGGATGAGCCACTCCTCATCCGAAACCTCATTACAGGTGGGGGACTTTCTCTGCTTCTCCGTCTGGCTGCTCTTCTTCGTGCCCGGGGGAGTTTGTGAATTTGAGATTAAAAAATTAAGGTAGACAAATAGATCTTCTCAGTTAATCCCTTCTGGGGCTGCATGTTTATGGTGATGGCGGTTTGGGTAGGTAAAGTAGTGCTGCGCTAAGCAGATAGACCAGTGTGGATACAACCCCTTAGGGATGGCAAAAAATGGGAAACACAAAGCAAGGCTACAGTTTTTAGAGCAGGCAGTAGCTTGCTGAACTTCATACAGTGTGGTAGATGGGGGTGGCAGAAGAATAGACCCCAGGGTTTGGCACAGCAGTGGAACAAAGGTAGTTAATTTTATGAGGTAATAACAGACAACTTGTGAGCTCTTCTGCACTGCACAGTCTGGTCAGAGTTGTTGCAGCATCCCCTCACTCCTGTTTCAGAAGTCAAGCTTCCCTAGCTAGGTGGAATTTACTACAACTCTTAACTCCAGCAGAGCCTAGTGAGGATCCACGTGTTCACAGAGCAATGCTAGCCCATTGCTGTGGGCACTGAAGTTCTCCTAAGCAGACAAGCTTGTTCTTTAGAGGCTCCAAATGCCCACACCTGCCATTAGGATTCCATATCTGGAGGCAAAGAGTGATTTAATGTGTCATCAATTCAGACAGAAGATTTATTGCGGCAGGTATTCCTGAAAGCTTCAGGGAGTTGTTCTAAGGTGGTTTGTGTGCTGCTGGGGTAGGGTTTTACGTGGTAAAGAAGCTCTGGCTCTGTTGTGCATCTGTAAGAAGAAATGGGGGGTGTCACAAAACTCAGTGCAGGCAGAGTTGCCCTCCCAAGCCCTGGTGCTGAGGGTCTGAGGCAGGTCCCTCTCTTCTGCAGATGAACTTCTGCTCTGTGTCCACTCTGCAGAGAGGGATGCAAGTTGCAGAGCCAAAATATCATTTTCCCTTGGGCTAAGGGAAGAGAGGTTTGAGCGAGTATACTCCAGCTCTGGCATTCTCTGCTTCACTCATCAAACTGGGGAAATTTAAGCTTGCTTGTTTTGCGAAATTTTTTATTTTTTATTGTCAAATCTTCTAGATCTCAAGCCCCAGGCAGTGTCTGCTACTGTTCCCTGCCTTCCTGCTTACATCCTCTACATGTGCATCAGACATGCAGATTACATCAATGATGACCAGAAGGTGCACTCCTTGCTCACCTCCACCATCAATGGCGTTAAGAAAATCCTGAAGGTGTGTGCCCATTTGCTTTTGTCTTGGGGCTGAGAGGCTGTCAGATGGTAATAACCATGTCCAAGTGTGTGTGGCACTCAGCTCTCACAGTGATTTTCAAGCCAAATTGCTCTTAGAGCCTCCCTTCTTAGAAGAACAAGGAGAATGTGTCCTTAGCAATAAAACTGTAAATTGAGAGATCAAAAAAAAAAAGTTTGCAGGGTAGAAGAGTTAACACTGCCCAGCGGCAGAGGGAAAACTGCCTGATTCTGGGTGGGGAAACTCAAAATCAGTTTGTTTGTGATGCCATCACCGCCAACAGAAAGGGAGAGGGGCACGTCACGAATTTTCACTTTGTCTCTGCAGAAGCACCACGATGACTTTGAGATGACGTCGTTCTGGCTGGCGAACACGTGCCGCCTCCTGCACTGCCTGAAGCAGTACAGCGGGGAAGCGGTGAGAGCCCGGGTGACACCCCTGCAGGGAGGGTCCTGCATCCTCCTGGCACTAGGGGCCTCCCTCTGACTGTCACATGGGGCCACTCAGACTTTTCCTCTTTGGTTCACCTGGATATAGTATGGCAGTGCTATAATCTCGATATAGCAGGGCTAGCTTTTCCTAGGAAAGCTCCTAAAAACACGGAAGGGTTTGGGTTGGAAAGGGACCTTAAAGCCCATCTCATTCCAAACCCCTGCCACGGGCAGGAACACCTTCCACTGTCCCAGGCTGCTCCAAGCCCCATCCATCCCAGCCTTGGGCACTGCCAGGGATCCAGGGGCAGCCACAGCTGCTCTGGGCACCCTGTGCCAGGGCCTCCCCACCCTCCCAGCCAGCAATTCCTTCCCAAGATCCCATCTGGCCCTGCCCTCTGCCACTGGGAAGCCATTGCCTGTGTCCTGTCCCTCCATGGCCTGTCCCCAGTCCCTGTGCAGCTCTCCTGGAGCCCCTGCAGGCCCTGCCAGGGGCTCTGAGCTCTCCCTGGAGCCTTCTCTTGTGCAGGTTAACACCCACAGCTGTTCCAGGCTCTCTGTGATCTTTCTGCTGTTCTCCTGGTTTTAGTTGGTCCCATAGCTTTTCATTAAAAAATATTTCATAGCTTGGAATAAATTATATTAAAGCCAATCCCTTTCAAAAAAGTGGGATTATCACTGTTCTTCTAGAACATTACACACTGCTGTCCTTATAGCTATGCATTCTGTATATTGAAATTCTTAACAGATCCAGATACTGTTATTTTTTATTTTAGTCTTCATTTTTGTTAGATATATTGAGCATTCAAATTGCAAGAAAAAAAATCCTACAATTAAATTAACTATTCAGGTCATTCAAAAGATAATGATTTGTGTGTAAAACCTCAGCACTGGATTTCAAAGGTTTAAAATTAAAAATTAAATTAAAAGTATTTTAGAGAATACTTACTAGCAGTTGTGCTCTTGTTTGCCCTCTTCTGTGTGGTTAATAATACTGCATTTAATGAAAATCCTCCCAGAAAAACCAGCTGGGTTAAAACACACTCTTAAATTTGACATTGTTTTACATTATTTTCTGTGTTAAATGAACCAGCTGTTTGCAAATTTCATCGGCAGTTTGGGGCAAAATATAGAAGGGAGAAGTACTTCTGAGTAGTTTGCAAGATACTGTTATCTTTAGTTTTAAATCCAGCGTATTTTCGAGAAAAGGTTTAAAAGAAAATCCTAACCCACATGCAGTCCTGTCACATGAAGAGCATGATGCTCTTAAGTTAGTCAGGAAAATGGGGAAATTATGAAATCAACTCAAATTGGTACATGTGGTATTTTTGCATTTTTCTAGTCATCAGCCAACAAAAACAGTTTCACAGTTCTCATTTTCACACCAAATAACCATATGAACAGACAATTAAAGGATCTGTGTTAATGAAAACATTGGCTTCTGCCACTAAAACTGGTATTAGCATCTAAGCCTAGAACTAAGGGCTTACCGTGACCAAATGCTGGATCAGAGATCAGCTGTATCAGGAAAAGGCAGGCAACAATTCTTCAGTTATTTGTGGAGATTTACAAATTTCAGAACAATTTTAAATGTTGTCAAAGCACTTAGCATGCTGTCATAATTTTTTTTCCTATTTTCTAGAATCTTAATTTCAAAATATTTTGTTCCAATAAAGTTGTCACTCAAAGGTGTAAGCATATAGCTAAAAGGTAGTTTCAGAGGGCCTGAAATGTCAGTTGCTAATCCTGTATGTTGCAGTTAATACAACTGTGCAGATCCTTGCTAAGGATAAAATGAAAAAAACTGGTAGTTGAATTATTTTCTTCAAAAGGTAGTCCTCTAGTAATAATTTATGAACAAATGCCTGGGTAAATCAAAGATGATGTATGAGTTGATCCATTCTATAACGTACTTTGGTAACACGTTTTGGTATATTGTGCTATAATGGCGCAGGGGGTGTTTTAATGCAGTGATTTTGATGGACTGTCAGTGGGTGGGATAATGAGCCTGGGTGTTTTAATTTCCTGCTCAGGGTTTCATGACCCAAAACACGGCGAAGCAGAATGAGCACTGCCTGAGGAACTTCGACCTGACCGAGTACCGCCAGGTGCTGGGCCACCTCTCCATCCAGATCTACCAGCAGCTCATCAACATTGCCGAGGGCATCCTGCAGCCCATGATCGGTGAGCTCACAGCTGCCCTTTAGCAGGGTGTTTCTTGGCACAGATTACCTGCTCCAGCTGTTTTTCAGACCTTTGCACAGTGTCAGCATGACCCAAGAGAGTTTTTATCTTCCCCCATGAGAGAAGCTAATAGGGATGAGGGTTTTTCCTCCCACTCCAGAAGATACCTCTTTCATTTCTGTTGGGGAGGCAGTGGAAGAGGTGAGGTTGTGCTGGTGGGTCTGATTTCCCTTCCAGACCAGGTTTGCGGTTAATCTTTTTATGGATGGAAATGTACACTAAAAGGGAGGAAAGGATTGGGAAGAGGAAAAAGACTCATAAAGACCTTGTTTTTCAAGGATGAGAGAAGGTATGAGAAGTGTTACTTCTTCAGGCAGATCCCTGAGGATTCGTTTCAGGGATGACCCATCCCAGGTCAGGCTGCACAAGGCTTGGAGCAGCCTGGGTTGTAGAAGGTGTCCTTGCCCTTGCCAGGGGTGTTGGACTTAAATGGCCTTTAAGGTCTCTTCCAAACCAAACTCTTGTATAATTCTAGGATATTTGTGTGTTTTTAAACTATTTTGTATTATCAGAGTAAACCAGGCATTCATGGATCTGTCCTGTTTTCAGCAGTCCTTGCAGCATCCATGGCATTGCATCACCAAGACTGAAACCTGTTCATTAGAGCCCACACAGGGATCAGTTCTTCCCTCTAATGACAAATAGATGGATGCAGGCTTTTTAGCCCATTTTCCCCCCCCCCCCTCTTTTCAGTGTCTGCTGTGTTGGAAAACGAGAGTATCCAAGGACTTTCCAGTGTCAAACCGATGGGCTACAGGAAATACGCCTCCAGTGCAGCAGAAGGTGGCAGCTCCTACAGCTTGGATGAAATGATTCGCCAGTTGAACACATTCCACAGCATCATGTGTGACCAGGGCCTGGACCCAGAGATCATCCAGCAGGTGTTCAAGCAGCTCTTCTACATGATCAATGCCATTGCCCTCAACAACCTCCTGCTGAGGAAGGATGTCTGCTCGTGGAGTACGGGCATGCAGCTGAGGTGGGGCTGGGGCTTGGGACAGGGCTGTGCCTGCTTAGGGATGTTTTAATGTTATAAGTTGGTGGAAAATGGGAAAATTAAAGTGCACTTCTCAGTGCAAATTAGTTAAATCTTCCTTTTGCTACCCTCTCCCCTTCCCACACTGGGTGTTTCCATGTTCCCCTTGAGCTGGACAGTGGGTAGAGCAAAAGCATTTTCTGTGTAAATATTCTCAAAGGCATCTGGGTACCTTACAGGATCCTGTTAGCAGTTAAAAGCTGATTAAAAGCTTCATTTTAATTGCTGAAACTTGAAGGAATATGAATGATGTAGAAAGGCACCTCCCTTGTCCTAGTTGGCTGTTACATGGTTCATCTATTTGTAAGGTACTTAGAGTATATATTTTACTCTGAGTTGTTGAGTATTAAGCTTTGGTCTGATTGTCTCTTGCCACGTGTATCACTAATATGCATCACAGAAAGCCACATACACCAGCACTGCAACATACCATGAGCCAAAAAGAGGAGTTTTGAAGATGCTACTTCTTACCTCTCAGTTCACACCTTGTCTTGGTTGCTTATCCAGGTTTAACATAAGCCAGCTAGAGGAATGGCTACGTGGGAAGAATCTGCAGCAGAGTGGAGCAGCACAAACCTTGGAGCCCTTGATTCAGGCAGCACAGCTCCTGCAGCTGAAAAAGAAAACCTCAGAGGATGCCGAGGCCATCTGCTCCCTGTGCACGTCACTCACGACCCAGCAGGTAGGGAGCAGGGCAGGGGTTTACAGCACAGGGTAATTAAGGACTGGGAAAGGGTGGTCTCATGCTGCCAGCTCTTCAATGCCCAGCCTCACTGTTCCTGCAGTGGGCACAGTGGGTGCTTTTCAGGACTGATGTTACATCTTGGCCCCTCTCAGAGGTGCTAACAGTGGTGGCTCCTCTCTTACGGTGCCATTGATGGCACTGAAGCCCCAGGAGTACGCCAAGATGAAACCCAGCCCCAAGGAGTTTGTTGTGTAAGTCAGTCTTGGCATTTTAAACTCTCCTGTTGTCTTTTGCCAGGTCTTAAACTGGCTGTGTCTGCAGGATGCCCACCAAGGATTCCCATTTGGGGTGGGAGATTGAGAAACGCTAACCTAGGCTCGCTAGATGTGACCTTCAACTTTGGGACTCCATTCCAGGAGGATATAAACTCACGTTTTTTTACTGCTGGACTGCCTGTCCTTAATTTGATAATATTGTAGGAAGGGAGAAGTGAGAGGTGTGAGCTGATTTCCAGTGGTTCTCAGAGAGCCTTTCTAATGTACCTGCATCACCCTGTCCTGAACATGCATTTTTGGAAAAGCAGAGGGGAGGAGCCGGGAGTGAGGGAGCATCAGAAGTGTTGTAGAGGTGACATCAGAAGTCATCCATGTCACCATGTTGCCAACTAAGTGGAGTCCCTCTATAAACGTGCTATCCATGTCTTATGGCAAATTTACAAACGTTGCCATAAGAAGTGATTTTGAGAGGTCCACAGATCTTGGAATACCTTACAGCAGGCAAAAACTACCAGGATGATATTTCTGCTGCTTCTTTCCTCTGTTTCGTCTTGGCAAAATTGTTGTGGCCATATCATGACAAACTGTGGTGGTGCTTTGTGTTCTGGAAAAATATGGCTTCTCACAACTGTAACCGTGTTTTGTTTTCAACAGATTGTAAAGATACTTAATCTCTACACTCCTGTGAATGAGTTTGAAGAACGTGTGACAGTAGCTTTCATACGAAACATACAGGTAAATTTAAAGGGCTGTCAACTGGAGCCAGGCACAAATGACATCCCTGTATTCTAATGACATCTGTATTAAATCACTGCTAACCTTGGGCATTTTATAAAAGGCATGCTGCTGCAGGTTGTCCTGAATTCAGTGTGTACACACACTTACAACACACAGCTGCAGGGATAACCAGGCTTTTAATCACAGAAGGCAATAAGCACCCAAATCTCCAGCTCAGCTTATTTGGCTCTTAAGTAGCAACACGACAGAGGATTAAGGAGTCAACAAAATGTTGGTAAAATGGAGTTACTTCTGAGACAGGAGGTAGAAATTGGCAACTAAATTAGGAAAAGTAAACAAATTAAAGCCAAACACATTTTAATGCTCAGGAGGAGCAGGGAGGAAAAGGAATGGCCTGTGTTCACCCAGAACATATCACCATGGCTGAGCAGCTGAATCGTGGTCTGCTGGTATCGCCAAGCAGGTCATCTTATTTCCGGGTCCTGTATCTTTGTGGTCATGTAGGACATGTAACCAGCTTCTCCTGAAACAGTGTTTCCTACAGTCTATAGAAGTTCTTGTAAATACTTATCAGAAGGAAGAAGAGAACAAAATAGTTCTGACTATTTCCTATAGTATCTATAAAGTTATCTATGCAGTAGGTATAACTATCTATGCAGTAT
This sequence comes from Anthoscopus minutus, assembly GCA_013399455.1. NCBI lineage: Eukaryota > Metazoa > Chordata > Aves > Passeriformes > Paridae > Anthoscopus > Anthoscopus minutus. The sequence continues at coordinate 165,099 of VWYI01044902.1, forward strand.
CTATAAAGTTAAGCACATTCTCAAATCTTTGATGGTGTTAAACACAGCAAGAAAAGGCAACAACTGATGCTAAATTTGTTTTCTTTTCCCACACCCAACAGAAGCAGTTGCAAGAACGGAATGACCCTCCACAGCTGCTGTTAGACTTCAAGCACATGTTCCCAGTTCTGTTCCCATTCAACCCTTCTGCCATCACCATGGACTCCATTCATCTCCCTGCTTCTCTCAACTTGGATTTTCTCAATAAAGTCTGAAGAAAGTAGAATTAAGCTCACCTCTCACACCCAGAGACTTGAGCAATGAAAGAAAAAAGTCATAAAAAGAATTCAAGAGCTCTTTAAATATGGACCAAACAGGCTTATGGAAGAACCAGTAGATAGTAACAAATGGATGTTCAAGTGTACTCTAAAAAAGACACTGGTCTGTATGTGATTTTCTTTTGGTAATTCGCAGCTCAGAAATAAGGATACTTGAAAATAGGTTTAGTTTTTACTGCTTAATTTTCTGTTGACATAGTTAAAAGACCATAATTATCTCCAAAAGCCACTAACAAAAGAGGATGGAAGTGGGAGACAGCTAATTTTAATCTTGTTGGGTGTCTATGACAAAAACAAGATCTGAGACACTTGTGCTGCCTTGAAGGATGTGTCGTTTGTCTAGAAGCAGGTGGTCTTGTGTGTGTGAATAACAGAACATGCAGTTCTGCCTGCAGTTCTTGCTAGTAACTGCATTCACGATAGTGAATTGAAAAGGTAAGGTAAATACCTACCTGCAAAAAGCAGGTATTTATCACACCATAAAGTTAACGGGGCTAGGATGCTTCTTGTTTCCACTGATATGGAATTTGTCTCAAATTGTATGTTTGAGAAATGCTGCTGCTCCTCCTAAATACATTCAGTGTGTCTGCTCCGTGGAATTTTACATAAATTTGCAGCACTTAGTTCCATTGGACTTTCTTACATTACCAAATTTACCTTAGCAAAGATTTTGTTTTAGTGAAATAATTGTGATGCAAAGGACTGCCTTAAGCCTTCTGCTTCTAGTATAGCATCACTCTGATCTCTGCTGTTGGCTTTCCTTGTGTTTAGAGTGTCAAACACTTTCATCCAGTGGCTGTCAAGGTTCTTGGACCTCTTAAATGGCCAGTGTCAGAATCCCATGCATAGATCATGGTGAGGCAACCTAGTTTAATCATCCAGCCCTACCTGTTTTCAGTGGGTTAATCCTAGCTGTAGCTGTCCATGGAAAAACTTCATTCAGTTCAGTAGCCATCCAAAATGCTAAGAATCATGCAAATACACAGCTTGGATAAAGGAATAATATTTTAAAAATTAAAAAATTCTAAAAGAGATTAAATGATCTAACACACACAAAAAAAAAGCTGTCAGGTGGTATGTCAGTAATGTAAGCCATTAGTACTGTAATGTTATCCATTACTTTAAGAGTGAACCCAAACTCTTTGTCTACAAAAACCTTAAATGAAAAATTGCTCTCAATCCAGATTCTGTTAGTTTTTTGGGGGTTTTTTTTTAGTCAGTCTTAACAGACCAAACCAAACCAAACCCTCTGACCTCACCACACAGATGTTTCTGAAGGACACCAGCCATTGGTTTTTCTTTGGGCCTGGCCAGCCCACGCTGAGTTCTTGGTGACTGCTGAGCAGAGGAGGAGGTGGGTTCCCAAGGGTCAGTGTTGCTCCACTACTGCTCAGTGTGGGGATGCTTCTGCCATAGCAGGATGTTCCAAACTGCAATCAGGATGTGTGGCTGTCAGCATTCTGCCCTTTCCACAATAGTCTCGTTCAAATCAGTCTTAACTCACCTGCTTTTGTGGTTCCTTCTGTGGCCCGCAGCTCCATCATGACTAAGAGCTTTCAAAGAAAATTCCACTCTCTCCATCTGACTCTTTTTAGCTGGTGTAAATCCAAACAGCAAATTTATGACCAGATAGGCTGTCTGCTCAGAGACTGAAAGTAGAATGTGAAATTTCTTGAAGATAGACTAATTCCTGTCTGCTGCAGTTTCCTTTCGAGGCAAAGGAGCGTGTTGTGATTTAGACGTCATGTATATAATTGATGTATATACAAACTGCAGTAGTCCTGTATGTACCATATATGTATATTACTACCCAGAAAAGCACATTTTAAAAGAAACTGTTGAGTGCTGTGCAGAATTGTATCAATGTGTGCCCAGTAAATACTCAGTTTAAAACTGAGACTGTTGTTTAGAGCAACTGTTACCACCGAAGGACAAACTTCAGGCTAATTTTTTCCCTCTTAACCATCACCCACGCATCGAATTGTAGATGTTTTTCTTATATAGGGCCGGGACTACCTCAAACTGCAGTCCTTGGGTTCTCACCTCTGCTGTGTCTTCAGTAGTGCCTTCATCTCCCCCTGCTATACAATGAGGGTAATGTCACCAGTGTGCTGTCCCTGCCTAGCAAGTCCTGCCACCCGCTCTCCTGCTGTATGTTTATTTATTTTCACCTACCTCTTCTCACAATGAATGTCTTTGCAGTGCCCTGACTTTCTTTAGGTTTCTCCTCTCCCTTCTTTCCACGCTCCAGTAGTCGTCGTGGTTTAAAAATAAATAATTCAAAGCAGGGTTCAGCCTTTCTGTAGGGTGGTTCAGAGAGCTCAGGATTCACATTAGGTCGGTGGTTTCAGGCAGTTCAGGTCTCTACCTCTTTCTGATGTAAATTATTTGAAGTACAATTCCCAATGCATTGATTAAACCTATGCTTATCACTCAGACAAAGTGACAGGTTGCTGCAGAATCCTCCTTCTGCAGTGACTTTGTTGCTGATTACCATTGTGAAATGTGCTTAATGGTCTTCTAGGGGATAATGGTTCTTCACTGGCACTTTCAGGATCGTAATTTATATGTTCTTTCTTAAAAACTCTTAGTATGTGTAGATGGGAACTGGGATTTAACGTCTTGATCTGTGATCACATAGTTTATCCAGCGAGATCCATCTGGAAGAAAACTCTGTCAAATATCCTTAATATTTGTTATCTTTTCTGTTAGCAGTTTTTAAAATTTGTATTTAAATGTTTATTTAGTTAAATTGCTATCTTCAAGCACGCCTTCTTTCCTCATATTTACACTTCTCTATTTAAAAAGCAAAATGAACACAAAGTATGGCCTAGAGAAAGCTGGCTCTTCTCCAGATCTGTATTTATTAGGTATTAATTATTAAGTTCAGCATTTTCCCACTCTGTGCCTTTAGCTCTTTAGCTCAACCACTGTTTCTCTGAAATGAGCATTAAAACAGCGGAATATTTTTATTATTCTGTTATAGAAAAAGTTGTCTATGGATATAAAAGCCTACTTATAAAATCTTACATTGAGGAGGTCTGCAAAAAGACTTTGAAATTTTTGGGAAAAAAACCAAAAACTATAGTGACCCATGGTGATTTCTGCAAATATGATGGCTTATATCTCAGAAAAGCACTATTTGGAAAAAAATATAATAAATTAAACCATCAGAATGCCCAAATCACCAGCCTTACAGAACCAACACTTCAAACGTGAGTTCAGGCTTTTACTGGCTGACCTACAAGAAGCATCCAGGACAGTGTCCACATTTCATTTTCACCAGAAAGTTCCTTCTTTGCTTCCCTCTTTTTTTTTTCCAATTGGCATTTTGTAGCCGAGGTTGCTTATCTTATCTGATAAAGCTGCTGTATGTTGACTGTAGAAAAAGAACATTAGACCACAAGACTGAATTTTTGCAATCCTACATTACAAACTTTTTTTGCTCATGCAGTTTATTCCACTGGATTGACAAGAATTTCTTGGTGTTTGTGAAACAGTACCAAAATGTGGGCATGTTTTAAGCATAGTGGCTGCTTTTCATCAACCTGCAACTTGAACACTGAAGTCTTTGCAGGACATGACTCCTCATTTGTGTGATTTGCAAAAGGTACAAATGAAATAGCTGCACTTGAAAACAATGGTTGTTTTCTTCCATTTTCAATAGTAAATGAATAAAATTGTGCAAACTTATTCTTTCAGACCATTAACTGAAATTAGCATTTTATCATTGCGTATAAATAGAACCTAATTAAAATTAATTGTATGAACTTCCATTAAGCTTTTTCCTCAAACTTTATTGATTAACATACATATTACAGTCATAAATTGATTTTTTTTTCAGAAAGAAATTCTGTCAAGGTAGATGTTAAGTAAAACAATCCAGAAGGCATAGCCCTGATGAGTATCCAAATTATTTCAAGGTGTGAATGCCAGTGGACAAAGACTTTCAGATTAATTTGAAATTAAAAGAAAAAAAAATATTTAAAAAGTGCTACTATATTGAAATCTTTGGGGATATTTTTATTTTTTTTTGTGGTGTGAAGTGTCATTACCTTAATGAGCAGAAGGTATACCTGCTGTCAAAGCTGAATGGTACACGAGTGAATACTGTAGATGAAATACTACTGCTTATAAAATATTTTTCCATTTTGAACAAATCTGTAAACTACACCTTTGTTTATAAGAAAATGCTTGTAATAGTCACTGTAATATTCAGCTGGGGATAAAAATTTGTGAAATAAACACTTTTGAAGAAATTATGGCTCTTGGTCAAAAATGGGAATGCAAGAAATAAACCCTTTCAATATTTACTTCCATGCAGTAGAAACATTTCTGAGTAGTTTATAAACAGAAATTAGGATAATTGCTCTTACTTAGGACCCTGGAAGAGTTAGAAGTTATAACTTTCTTTCAGAGATGCTGAAATACTGGCAGCTGATTAGCAGCTCACTGAATCTGGTATGTTATGGCCCTGAGAGCCCCTGTAAATGATTGGAGAAAAAGGGAGGAAGCGGCAGCCTTTGTGCATGTTCGTAAATCACAGAAACCCAGAATGGTTTGGATGGGAAGGCGCCTTAAAGCCCATCCAGCTCCACACCCTGCCCCGTGCAGGGACACCTTCCACTGTCCCAGGCTGCTCCAAGCCCCATCCAGCCTGGCCTTGGGCACTGCCAGGGATCCAGGGGCAGCCACAGCTGCTCTGGGCACCCTGTGCCAGGGCCTCCCCACCCTCCCAGCCAGCAATTCCTTCCCAAAATCCCATCTGGCCCTGCCCTCTGCCACTGGGAAGCCATTGCCTGTGTCCTGTCCCTCCATGGCCTGTCCCCAGTCCCTGTGCAGCTCTCCTGGAGCCCCTGCAGGCCCTGCCAGGGGCTCTGAGCTCTCCCTGGAGCCTTCTCTTGTGCAGCTGAGCAGCCCCAGCTGTCCCAGGCTGGCTCCAGAGCACAGGGGCTCCAGCCCTGGCAGCAGCTCCGTGGCCTCCTCTGGGCTGGCTGCAGCAGCTCCAGGTCCTTGTGCTGTTGGAGCCAGGGCTGGGGCAGCTCTGCAGGTGGGCTCTCACCTGGGCACAGGGGCACAGGGGCAGAATCTCCCACCTTGGCCTTAAATGAGACTTAGATGAGGGAAATGGCAAAAGGAGAAAATACAGCAAAACTTTTGGCTCTTTTTAAAGACAACCTTGCATGTTCACTGATTTATAGATTTATTAAATCATTGGGATTATGTAGGGAAAGTAGTTGAGATATTATTTTAAATGAAAAATGGGAGTCTTCACATGATAACTTTTTTTTCTTCTAAAAATTTACAGAACTTTAAATGTGTCCTTGAAGACATATGGTGGTTATTATTTGCACACAAAATATTTTCACTGGCTTCCCTGTCTTCTGCCTGACAGCCGGGATGGTTCTACTGCAGCAATCATACAGATAAATCATACTTCAAGGTGCATTTCAACCATCAGAACTGCAGAGGGTTGGTTTTGTGGTGTTGCTTGGAGGAGGTCCACGTTCTTGGCTCTGAGGTTGGTGAGGCCCTGGCACAGGGTGCCCAGAGCAGCTGTGGCTGCCCCTGGATCCCTGGCAGTGCCCACGGCCAGGCTGGACGGGGCTTGGAGCAGCCTGGGACAGTGGAAGGTGTCCCTGCCATGGCAGTGGGTGGCACTGGGTGGGCTTTAATGTCCCTTCCCATCCAAATCATCCGGGACTCTAGGATATTTGTCTGTATTTCTGACTATTTCATGTTATCAGAGTAAACCAAGGATCTGTCCTGCTGTCGGTCCTCGCAGCATGCATGGCCTTGCATCACCAAGACTGATACAGAGTTCATTGCACACCATGGAGGGATGAGTGTTTCCCTCTAGTGACTAATCAATATGTGATGGCAGGCTTTTTAGCCCTTTTAGCCCCTTGTTTTTCAGTGTCTGCTATGTCGGAAAATGAGAGAATCCAAAGGCTCGCTGGTGTCAAGCCAATGGGCTGCAAGCAGCTCCTGCTCATCTCCATCCGTATCCAGGGAAGCCAAAGCTTGGAATTAGGGGCAGCGCTGGGTCAGTCACAGGTTGTGAATTCAGGGATGCGACCCTTCACAAACCCCTCGAGGAGGTTTATAGATCTCAGCTGCACCAGGGCAGTTTCAGGTTGGACATCAGCGGCATTTCCCCGTGGAAAGGGTGGCCAGGAATTGGAATTGCCCAGGGAGTCCCCATCCGTCGAGGAAGGCCTGGACGTGGCACTGAGTGCTTTGGGCTGGGGACACGGTGAGGATTGGGCACAGGTTGGACTCGATGGTGTGGGAGGGCTTTTCCAGCGGAAAGGATTCCACGATTATGTGCAATTAACTGTAACACTCTCTAATTACCCATGAGGCGGCCGCCGGAGAGAGCTCCTTCCCTCACCCATCAGCCATCACGGCCCGACCCCGCTTCCCCTGCCGCCGATTCGCCAAAACCGCGCGGAAAAAAAAAAATCGAGCCAAACAGAAAAAAAATTTAAAAACAAACAAACAAACAAACCCCCTCAACCACATCTTCTCCCTCCCCCAATTTAATCTAAATTAAACAAAACACTAGAATTACGTGTATAAAATAACTTTAAGTGACCCGCCAGCCGGCTTTGCCCGGCCGCCCCCAGCGTGGCGAATGTGCGGGCGGGCAGGCGGGCGCGGCACTCGGCCGGGGCGCGGTGTGGCCATGGCGCTGCTGAGGGGTGAGGTCCCGTCCCTCCGCGGGTCCCTGAGGGGCTCCAGGGGGACCCTGAGGGCGGGCGGTCACGGCTTGGACGCTGTAGGGGCCCCTAAGGCGGGGCAGCTCAGGAATTACAAAGCAGAGCCCCCGAGAGCAGTTCCCGTGCCTCCCGGGGGGATTTCCCTCCCCGCTGTCCTGCACGGCCAGACAGCTGGAAGTGACTGGGAACGTCCAAAAAACACTGGGCTGAGAGGGGTCAGAGGGTGGGAGCGATTGTCATATAGTGGGGAGGGGGCTGAGAGGGTGGGACTGGGGTGCAGAGAGTGGGAATGTGGTCAGGG
>VWYI01044903.1:0-207815 GCA_013399455.1 Anthoscopus minutus
TATAATATAATATAATATAATATAATAATCTGCCCTTTAAAAACTAATCACAGGCCATTTCAACTGGATTTGCCTAAAATATGAGGAGATATTAGCAGCAAAAAAGTATTGCTTCTGTTTTGAACTGAACTGAAAAATCAAGGAACCTCAACAGTACTTGAAAGGGGAGTAGCAGAATATTGTAAATATTTTGTTTGAAGGATGAGATGTTGCACCCACCCAGGTTTGATACCAGTCCAAAGGCATGGAAATTAGTCAGGTGACTGGATTCTTTAATTTCTAATGTTGCAAGGTCCTAAATCAGAGAATCAGCAGCCTCATTTTGTTTGTATTACAGTTACCCAGCAGTTTGAAAAGGAGACATCAGACTCTTCGTAAAATAATCTAGGTTTACACTGATTGCTTTCATCTCTGTGTGAATAGCTGTCCTAGAATTTTGAATGCTGCTAACTTGAAATTCTTGAGAACTCTTAGTTTTGAGTTATGTTATTGAATGTATTTCTTTGTTCTACATAGATTATTTAATAGGGGAAAGGAGAATTCAATTATTTGAAGGATAGATTGAATAATCCTTGAATTATTTGAAGGAAAGATTGGTCCTGCTCCACTGAAATCCTGGGTCTACAGATGTCCCCTAGGAGATCTTTAGTGAACATCAGACAAAGAACAGCAGTAGAATTTTCATTGCACTCTGCCAGGTTTCCAACAGATGGAAACCCGTAAGTACCTAAAGGATGATGTAGGGAACAAAGAATAATATTTATAATGCTCTGCAAGTGGCTGAAGGTTTTAAAAAATTTACGTCTCTAATATAGCCTGCAAAGGTTACTATTGACTAAATTTTGTGTGTTCCTCTCGACTAAAAATATAAATGTGTTCCTATAGAAAAACTAAAGGAATTTCTATATCTCTAAGTTCTGTGAGCAGCTTACCTCCTCACATTTGTACTGAAGTCTTTCAGGACTGGTAAGATTAGTTTTCTTTTTTGGCTGGGTAAATGCAAAGTAATACTAGATTGTGTAGGCAGCTGTGGATTGAGATGAATGAATCATCAAAACTCATCAATACCTGCAGGTATTTTCTTGACAGCAACAAAAAAGAGCAGGGCTTGAGCTGCAGGACTTTGGAATAATATATTATTTGTAAGCATGTATGGGAAGGGAAGTACAATTCCCTTGAATCTAGAGGTAGGAAGAGTTCACCTACATGTAGATATGTGCCAGCTTTTTCTTTCCATCCCAGCAGAGGAATGTTGAAATAGTGTTTTTCACTGCAATGATAAAGCCAGACTAGTTTTGAAATGAGTCTCTGCTGTCTTCTGCAAATAAGATTGCAGCAGATGGTTTTGTTGCTCCCCAGTCACAATCAGAAATATTAATTCTTCTTAAAACACTGAGGAAAAATGAAAAAGCAGTGCAGGCCCTGTGTGCCGGTGTGAAATGGGTATAGAGATACCATGGCTGAAAGCAGAGGTGTAAGGCTTGCCTTTAAAGGGTACCTTAGCTGGAGAAATTACATAAACATCTGGGCTTATCTTGCAGTTCTGTGCACAAATAGGTGTGTGTGCTCTGTCTGAACATAGCAGACACCAGCCTGGATCACAGAAATAGAGCAAGTCCTGTTCTCTGGGACCACATGTTGGGTGGAACTCCATTCCTCATTTTGTCATAAGGTTTTTCCCTGTCTTTCTGCCAGTTCTGCCAGTTTATGTGCAGGTACTTATGCATGATACTATAGGCTAAAATATTTGTGCATCTAAAAATATATAGAGAGATGTGCTCTCCCACTCTTGCAGAGAAGCAGTGAAAGGATTCCTGAGTGCAGTTATGTCACCATTCTGGTTTTGGGACTGGAATCTTTGCTGTAAAAAGGCATTCTCCTGGAAGCAGCAAACAGAGTGGGTTGTCCCCTCCTGCTGCAGCATGTCCCCAAGTCCTGGTGCAAGGAACTGCTTTTCATGTGGACAATTACATCTCCCTAAACATTTACATGCATATGCATGTGCTCTCTCTGTTTTCTTCGCACTTGAGCCTAAAACACAAATCCCTTTCAGGTGTGAAACCTCCATATCCCCACCTCTGGTTTGCTGTGTACCTCACTAGGAGCAATATGGGTGCACAGATAAAAAGCTGTAGTTGTCCAGCTCCAAATCACTGTTCCTTTTCCCTTGCACTGAATTGCTTGCTAATGCCGATATAACCTCTTCTTCCCTCCCTCTCCATCCTCAATGTAAATTGACTTGCTGCAACCTGCTACTCTCCAGAAATTGCAAAGCCTAAGAAGATAATCTGTTGCTGGTGCTGATAGCATCTGTTTATTCTAATGCACCAGTTGGGCTGTGCTCCCTGGCACATGGGGAGAAAATGACCTTCAGTAGAAGCACAAACTTAATTCAGCATCTCCCTCAGCAGCTGACTGCTGGGAATCTGAAGTCCCTGTTTTCAGGGAGGCAGCAGCCAAAACAGTGCAGAGCAGGGCTGCCACTAGGGAGGCAGAAGGCAACCTAGAGATTTTTTGAGAGTAAGAAAACATTGGAATACTCACAGTAGATTTGTGGCCTAAAAAATGTTGTGCACCAGATATTTTTTAGGATGCTTGGATTCCTTGTTTTCATGAGCGTGAAAACTGCTTCTGCTACTTTGCACACCAATGCCCAATTAGACTTCAATGCTGGTGCCTCAAGGAAGGTCTGATTAGGACATTCTTACTTGGAAAATCAGATAAATAAAGAAGATAATAGAGTTTATACTAAATAATCCATAGGAGTTCAATTGGCTGACTGGTTGTGATAAAATTGATAATAGTGGCACAGAAAAGAACCTTCTTTGTATCTTATGAATAAACAGAAGATGAATGTTTTCTCTGGATAATGGAATAATTTTCACTTCATTGGTACTTGGGAGTATGTTAATCAGGTTTTAAAGTTACATATGCAAATCTCACAGGGTTTTTCTAACTCCAAATCCTAGAGGTAAAAAGCTAAAGAGCTCCCTAGGTCTTTATTTTGATTTCTGATAAGAAACATTGGGGAAGTTCCAGAGGCTAAAGAAATCTAAATTTAGATCAATATTTTAAATAGATTGCTATGATTATTAATAATTAACATTAATATTAATTCAAGGATATTCAAGGATATGCAAGGGATATATAAGGGATAACATACTAAAGTAATGTATCACATGAACAGATATCTAGTACTGTTTTTTGGAAATTAATTATAATCAGCTTCAATTGGATTTAAAAATAGTAAATTTATCTGGTTTATTGCGCTAATGGTGATGGAGGAACTTCCTGTATGCCTTAAACTTACTCCCATACATATTGTTTCATAAACTCAAATGGTACAGTACCAAATAAGAAATAGCAGATGGATTCCAGCCGTTTCAATTACAAATTTCAAAGTGGGATTTGTAAAGAGGTTTAAAGTATAAATGCATTAAATAATTGTGTTCCTAGTGGAATCGATTTGTTGCACAGAGCTGCTTAATGAGGTGGCAGTGAGTGTAAGAAGGGGTGTATTCCACTCTGCTGGTGTTAGCAGATGACAGAAGGACCAGTTTAGCATGGTTTGGATCCTTTGAATGGAAATAGAATGGAAAATAGCAAAAAATTTCTCTTTTCAGGATCCTACAGGTAAAGGAAATTAAAAATCTGAGATCTATGTACCAGATGGAATAGACTGGGCTGAGAAACAGCAATCTGGAAAATGACGGTGCTTGAGTGCATAATTGGCTGAGTGTCATCTCTCATTCCAGTGCTGTAGCCAAAGGATCTAAAGCAATCCTTGGAGCCTTTCTAATGCCTGCTTGATATTCCTTGTCTCTATACTCTGGGATTGCTTTACTGCTGTGTTTGGCATTGGTGCAACTGCTTTGGGAACACTCCATCCAGCTGTGGTACCCACAATTAAAGAAGGATGTTGAAAACCTGGCGATCTTCCAGAGGGGAACCACAAGAATGACTGGAGGATTGGCAAACGCCTTTCAATGCAGTCCATCCCTTCAGCTTACCAAACAACAAGTCAAGAGAAGTCTGGTTTCCAGGTATGCTATATAAGGAAGAGAAATTCAGAAACAGAAGCTCCTTTGGGCAGTAGTATAATAAGAATTAGTAGTTAGAAGTTGGACGAGTTCATACTGCATATAAGTCTTGAGTGTTTAAGAGCGGAAACCATTATTGGAGCAAAAGCCAGGGCTATGATTTATTTCATCGTTTGCAGTAGAGATTGGATGCTTTTCCCATCAGCTACCCTCAGGTTCATACAGGATATTCATTCAGAGCAGCCTTGTGGCTGGCATCCCTTCAGAAGTCAAACCCAGCTGACCATGGCTGCCCTCTGGCTCTGTTAACTTCCAGATCAGAGTTCTCATGCCAAACTGTTTGTGAGACACAAAATCCTTCAACCTATTAATTCTGCTGTCTGATGCTAAACCCCATTCTTCAGTTTCACTGTAAGATTGGTTGGAAAAAAGCAAGATGGAACTGGAAGAATTTGTATGTGAGGTTTTGTTTGACCATATGAAAATCTTAGGGACTAATGTTAATTTTAAAACCATTTCTCTGTGTTTACAATTCCCATATCAACACACAGCCTTTGGCAGCGGGCAGGGCAGGAAGTTTTGAATGAACAGTTAGACTCAGACTCCTTTCCTTAAAGACTTGAAGTCATGATCTGGCGGAAGTATCCACCAACATCTGTGAAATGGACACAGGAGAGCAGGGAAGAAAAGAACCATCTCTCTGGTGCAAAGTCCTACCCCTGATGTTCCCTGTAACAGAGCCTGACCTTACAGTTTTGACTACCAGTCAGTCTGTGTGGTGCCCTGTGGCCTTGGCTGTCACCCTGCCTTCCTCACTGAGGAGAGAATTCCTCTTGGGCAGCAAAAAAAGCATATTGGCTATGGCACAGTGAGAAATTCTGCCTTTCTACTGCCCACACTGTGCATACCCTGTGAGAAAGAAATCTGCCTGAAATCTTCCCCAGCCCTTAAAAACAGAAAGGGGCATAGCACATCTGTTTGTTGAATTGGGATTGATTTCTAATATTTGATCAAACTTCAAGTTTGAAGGATGTCTAAGCCTTGAATTTGTGTTATTGACATTTTAGAAATAATATATTCTGGTCTGCTTCTCTAGGACCACTCAAAACTCTTCAAATAAAACCAGATCTGTGGTTTTCTCCACTTCCCTACTGGACTGTTTTGATTTCTGAGCTTAACAAGCAGATGCTACTTTTCTTCCTTCTACAGAAAAGTATTGTCACTGGGATGATGTGAGGCGAGGAAATTTTGCTGTAGCCTTGATCTAAAATGTTTTATTTCAAGGGAGGATTTTTGCTTGCTTTCATGTCTATGGATAGCTTTCTCTTTTGAGTGCTTTTGTAAGACCCAGACTCTGTTACGATTGAAGCTGATTCTTCACTCCTAGTTTTCTCCATTTTTATTGCAGAAACTTCTCTATCCAGACTTCACATGTGAAAGGAGCCCGGCACAAGGACCCAGTTGGTTGTGGACCAGCACCAGGCTCTGCATGCTGACACCTACACAGCACCCTTGGCTTTCTTTGTGCATCAGAACAAGTGTGGTTATTCAATTGCTTGCTTTTGAAATCCCATTCCCCGGGAACTCTAAGGGATGCTTCTTGTTCATTTTTTCTCTTCAAAGCTCTTTATTAGCGTGGTAGATAGAGATGTAGTTCCCTGTTTCATCTGAAGGCATTTGGTATCATGACTATAAAGTGATATAAATATTTTAGTTATCAACAGTTGATAGGTATTCAAGATAGGTTATGAGATGATAACATCTGATACCTTTGTGGAGCAATGGTAGAAATATAATGAATAATATCTTTTAAAATATAGTCTCTTATATAAAGAAGTGACTTTGGTTTGGATTAGTTTGAAACCTCTGGAACAACCTAATTAATAATGAAACTGTGAAGAAGTTTTCCGTTTTTAAATATACCATCAATATTGGGTCTCCTTAGTCAAGAAAAGATTGCAGTTGAAATTAACTTTGTGAAGATACAGTCAAAGCAAAAATGACACTGAAGTACATCGTGTTGATTCTTACAAGACAAACATTCTTTCTGGAGCTGTTCTGGAAGGACATTTCACCTCAAATGAGAAAATCAGGTGAGGAACAATTAAAAAATAGTTTTTTGGATGTTGCAAGTTTTGGTTTTTTGTAAAATAAATATATTGTATAATTAGATTGATGAAAGCCCTGTTTGTATAAGGGTCAGACTAAAATAATAAATTAACTTGAATTCCAATTTTTCAAAAACCAATACCTTTCATATTTGTATTTCTCTAAGTTTCCAGAAAAACAGATGAATGACTGTGTGTGTTCTCTGGGATAATGTGTCTATCAGGAACTCTATATTCTCCCTTAAAACATGCCCTATGTGGTAAATGTTACCTCTTCATCCAAAAAGCTCTAATTGCATGTCAGCCTTCCAGCTCCAAGCTGTTCCATTTGTGTGCAAAGAGAAAGGGTGAATCACTGTCTTAATTAAGGTCAGTATGTGATGCCTTTGCTATTCTTCCAGCTATTCTCGGCTGGTGAATAAAGAGTTAAAAATAGGACACAGACTTTCCTCTTCTGTGGTCTTTACTGCTAGCCCAGCATGTTTGCAGAACCTTTCTCAGCGATAGTGTGTTTTGATTAATATTCACATTTCCGTCCAGATTTTTCTTTAAAAGCCTAAATTGAATGCTGACCACACGATCAATTGAATTGTGGTTGCCAGTACAGCACTGGCAAATCAGACCATCAGTCACACTGGAACTTTTTTCAGCCCATCTCTGAGTTGATTGATCTTCATATTTTTAGTGCCCCTTGATAGGTTTATTTTTGCTTAAAGCACACCACTAGAAATATCTCAAATCAAATCCATTTCTAGGACTCCAGCTAGAACAGTAGTTGAAATTCAGGGTCAGGAACTTAAAAGGGAGGAGAGAGAGGAAAGAGGGATGTGGGTTCTACATCAGTGCAGCATTTTCTCTCAAAAACTTGTATGAGCTTCATTGCAAGCCCCAAGGGAAAGAATTTTCTGCTTGGCCTACAGAAGGGAGTGTTGATGTGTTGGGAGAGGCAGGGTGAGAAAGCAGCTATGTTGTTCTTAGAAAAGCTTCACTGGCAAACAAGCACAATAATTTCGCAAAAGAAAATAAGTCTTCCCCCAAGAAGGAGAATTTTGCTGACAAGGTGTTAAGAGATGAAATATCTGATTTTATTTCATGCTGTTCTCTAAAGGGATTTAGAATTTTGCTGTGTAGCTCTTTCATACCAAACTAACTTTCAAAGTAAATCCAGTTCCTCTGCCAACACACTTTTTAAAGGTGCAACACAGCTCTATTTTCAGAACTTCATGTTGTTTGAAATTTGTTGAATTTGTTGGGTTTTTTATGGCCTAAAGTGAGAATGATTGCTTTGGGTTCTGTAAAAATAGCGGTAATATGGTTGAATCCTGCAGAAGTCAACCACGGACAGACATTTCTAACATCAGGTTGTGTGTGATTTCCTCCAGGATCAGAACAGAGATCCCACAGAGGTTCTGTAATGCTGCTTGGCAGCTGACCTCTGCCCTCATCCCTCCATCCCAGATCCACAGTCAGTAGGCAGTGCTAGGGACCACCTACTCTCCCTTCTGGTGCTCCAACTGGATCACTGCCACCAGGTTTTTAAGGTATGTTATGGCACTTAAACAACACTTACAAGATTGCTGGAGTGCTTGGATTTAGCTTGTTGGCCTGGCCTCTCAGTAGGTCTGGAATGGGAACAGAAAATGGTTTTGATGCATATTCCTCCTGGATTGTCTGCCACCATTCAGAGTCTGCCCTGCAGGTATGAGTATCTTACAGAGTGGGTGAAAAGAGTGAAGGAAAAGGGTGGTTTTTGTGTTCAACTTGTATCAGCATTGCAGCACCTGTAGCTGTTCCCCCATCGAGGCATGGTGAGTAGGGACACCTCACGAGGCGATGTAAGGGCTGTATTTTATGACCTGAATGCAAAACCTGTATTAGTTTCAACCTGCTCCTGGTAACGTGTCTAATGCTAAATTATCTCTTTCATGTGGTTTTTGTATTACACGCTAACCACAGATTGCTTTCATGTGTTCAGCTTTCACGAGTTCAAGAGTTTTGCAGGAAGAACAGCAAAACGTGGTTTTGTCAATCTCTTTAGGTTTTGGGCCAGGCTGGGTTTCCAATGGGCACTGCCTGCCTGGAGGAGCAGGAGTCAGCAGCCTGTGTGGTGCAGGCATGTGTGAGTGCATGTGCATGGAAGTGACTACAGAGGATCCCATTTGGGAAGAACTGTACAGAACAACCCAGTGACAAGGAGACCAGGATGAACTGGGAAGTAACCCTACAGAGTCCTTATTTTCTTGAGCATATGTGTTTCTAGAGATGTAGATGTGAGTGTATAAATTTCTCGGGCTGAGCAATGCTGTGCCGCAGTAGGGGGCTGGACTAACAGCTTTAGGGCTGATGGGCTCAGTTCTTGCTGGCCTGTCTAAGCCTGAATCTGATTTTTAAGCTAGAACTAGTTTTAGATGCCTTGGGAAATGTTTAGGATGAGTGGATTCCACTGCTGGTTTTTGAGATAGTGTCGGCACCAGCATGGCAATAGTCACAGGGGCTTTTGCTTCTCATGGTGTTATGTGGATTCCCTGCCTTTAAAGCCAGGTGAACACAGCCCCTAACTCTACCCAGGCCCACAGTGGCCTTCCAGAGAGTAGCCAGGAAAGGCTGGAGTGGGCAGTCCCTGGGGGCTGTATTAATGCCCACGGGGAGGCAGGAGCAGGGAGGCTGTGGCGGGGCAGTGCAGGGCTTACAGCCAGGCTGAGGGAAGGAGTAGGGGCATGCCAGCGTGCCAGGGATGCTTCTCCCACACTTCCCCTGGCCAAGGGCTGCTGCTGGGATGGATGCCATAGCATGGGCTGGCAGACAACATCTTCCTTAGGGGCTGTCTCTTCTGTACAAAAAAGCCCCAAACCTCCCCACTTAAAGCACCTGCTTTGCTCCTCCATGTCACAAGTCCTCCCTGGGGGAAAAGGGACAGCTCCTTCTGTGTCTTCCTGAGTGGGATGATCTCAGCATGAGTCACTTGCAGCAGGATGCAGACCCTGTTTCTTTGGAAGCAGCACCCAACTAGCAGCTGCACAGCTCAGCACGTCCCTGACACAGCTTCTGGAACAGGGCAGGGCACCTTCCAAACCAAAGCATTCAAGGGCAAGGCTGGAGCATGCTCTAATTTTGTGAATGGCTCTCACCCGAGAGCAGGATGTAATGACCAGAAAAGGGTGGGGATATTGTAGATCCATTTCCCTCATTCTTGGTGTCCAGTTAGTACCCTCAAACAGTTCACTTCTGAGCCTACAGGGAAAACCACAGGAGCAGTGAGCTCTCTATTACAGATATTGGCTGTAACACAAAGGGAGATAATGGTTCATTGATCACTTTGTGGTCTTGGGTCATGTCTCTTTAGGGTTTCTCAGTTGCTGAGGATTATTCCTGAAATGTTCAATTGACTCCCAGCCTTCTTGCTCTGGGAATCAGCCTTGCTCCTGCTTGACTCTTCTTCGTTCCTCATTTTTAATGTATCTCAGGAGATCATCAAATACCACCTAGACCAACACCTTCCTTTCCTCACAGAGAGGTCTTCCCTCCCCTTGAGTCATTGGAAAACACCACTCCAAAGCCATTTGCTTGGGCTGAGTGACATGCTGGGCAGTTAATGAACCAGCACAGCTGTGTCCAAGCATCCCAGCAATGAACACAGGCTAAAATAGAAGCCACAAGCGGGAAACATGCAAACCCTTCCTGTGCCAGAGACGAAATCCAGGGAATGCTGGGCTGGATTGCTGGCTTTTCACGCCTCTCACTAAATAAATCCCAGTCTGCAGTCCACCCATCACTCTGTCAGAGTTGGTGGCTCCTTAAAAGCTTTATGGAGGCATTTCCATTGGGGCATCTTCCAGTAACCCTCATGCAACACCTTTAACGTAGACACACCTAATTAGGCTGGTTTTTGGAAAGGTTGGTTTGCTACAGGCAAATGACCCATCACAGAGTTTAAATGACCAGCTTACCCAGTTTTTAACTTCACAAAGATTTTGTTACAGTTAATCCTTTTCTGATGGTCCCTGCACCCTGTTCCAAGTAACTTCAGTGATACATCTTATGTCTATTTAAAAGAAAGGGTGGAGTACTTGTCCCTCATATTCCAGCAAGGAAATAAATCCAGGCCAGTCAAAAGGTTTCAACCAATATTGGATGATAATGTGGTGAGTGGAAAAAAGTTGTCTAGCTTTTAATCAACATTTTTGCAATGCTGGATGCAGAAGTGGGAGCAGTCATTAATATGTAGCCAGCTCCCATAATTTTATTCTGAATTTTGCACTGTGATGCTATTAAAAAAAAAAAAAAAAAGGAAAATCTGTTAATTTCCAAGAAGTTGAGTTCTCATAAAAAGCAACCAAACAACCCCCCCAAACAATCCATAATGTGTTTCTAGCCCTTACACTTATGTAGAATATGACCCATGTACACCCCAAAGTAAAATAAAAATACCTCACCTCTTACAGTTTCTGAGTCAAGCCCTGTACACTCATATTCCACTTTGCATTTAACTTTTTCTGGTGTTGGCATTTCTGCAGTTATAAGTCAAGGGCTGCCCTGAAGCAGTGATTTGATCTCCCTTGCCTGAGCATGCCCCACAAAAGCCTATCAGTAAGAAATATTATCCCAAGTGACTGTGGCATTCCTTGCCCAAAGATCACCTCCCCAAAAATCACTCTGTTCATGTTTGGAAAGAACTGTTGGGGAGAAAGGTGCAAATGGCTCTTGCCTCCGCTTGTAATGTCAGATACAGATAACCTGGACACCAAGAACAAGACAGACCCAGCTGGACCCAAGAAATTTCTAGCTCCTGATGTCTGCCCCTGTTTTTCTGGTGAAGCCCATGTCAGAGGCTGTGCTCAAACCACCCTCCCCTCCCTTTTTCTGTAAGTAAGTACATGGTGCCTTCCTCCCCTTTGGTGTGGCAGCCCAGGCCAGCTGTGCACAGATGTGCACCTTCCCAGCAGCAGCAGCTCACTCTGAGCAAGGACTGATGCCTTGGGCCTGAGCTTGGCCAGCAGCCACCAATAGGGAGAGATGTGAAGGACATCAGACCCTGCATTTAAGGCCTCCGTGGCTTGAATCCCTGATTTCACCAGTGCCATCAATCCAGCATTGTCCTGGAGAGGCTTCCAGGCAGAACTGTGGGATAAGCCCAGGCACTCCCTCCTTCACTGCCCACGGGAGGTGAGTGTCACTGGTGATCCTATGAAGAAGGAATGAGTCTCCTTTTTTAGTACTCTTCCTTTCTTCCTTCTTTTGTTTTCAAATACAAGTGGTAGAAGGGTGAGAGGATTTGGAAACAACACTGCTTCATCTGTATTTTTAATTAAGCATTTTAGGCTTTGCTGTAAAATATGATAGATTTCTTCAGTAATAATTACACTGGGGAAAAACAGCTTCATCTGAGTTGCATAAGACTTGGTTTATCCAGGCATATGGTTTTATAAGAGCTTAAATGTGATTATCTAGGAAAGACCACAAGCTTTTGTTTAGTGATAAGATGGGTCAAAAAAATGTAAAGGAAACACAAGCCATAAACCCCTCTCTGAAGGCTGTTTTGTTCCACCACAGTACACTAGTGATTCTCCCTGGAATCAGCATGTGGTTCCCTTATCTTGTGGTGGGGAGATAGACAGTCCCTGGGGAAAGCAGTAAACTGCCTGAGTCTTTGACTCAAGGAATGGAAAACAGAGTGTGATTCTCAGAGTCCCTGTCCCTAATCCATCCTTAAATGTTCCCACAGTTCTGTGCAGTTTGAATTCCCTTAATTATGTGATGGATTTACAGTTTAACATTTCAGATATAATTACCTCTTATCAAAAACAAAGGAGACACGTGCCAGTCTGAAAGAGTAAAGACACAGCCCCAAGGAAAGGGATTAGTTCATCTTGTCTTTTCCCCTCAAACATGCACATGCAGATATTTCTGCACAAGTCCCTCTATACCTACTTGTCAGTGCATTCCTTGTTCCTTGGCTTCCAGAGTATTTCTTCATGCATCTGGGAAGTGGTTGAAAAGTCCTTTGACTGATGAAGTTAATGGTCATCATTATAGCCTTGGGGACCAACAGAGGTCCCCCTATTTGAACTTTGATATGGCAAGACTAAAATAAGGTGTTTAACAGTGCTTCCCAAGGTTTGGACAACTGGAAACCTACTGGACATTAGGCAAGAGCACCAGGGAGCTCACTGAAATCACTGTACCTGGTTCACAGAATGTAAAGTTCTTCACATGAATGCTGGCTGTGTGAGGCCCTAAATCTCATTTGTTAAATCCTCTCTTCGGAGTCCTTTTTGCATTTAGGACAAGCAATGTGTCTGCAGGATCTTCCATACCTTGCTTATTCTCTCACTGGAAATATCTTGAGTTACTGTTAGGACCTGGCTGTTGAAGGAATTGATTGCAAATAGAAGCAGGGCTGGATTCCACATTTTGTTAGAACTTAGACATTTTTATGTAAACTATTCACTTACTGCTATCCAGTCAAACCATTTGAGTCCACTCTTAAACATAAACACAGTGACTAATGCCCTTTGCTACAGGTGGACATCACTAAGATTGGACCGAGAGTAGCGAAAATTAATTTTTTAAAAAAAAAGTATAAGGTACCTTTTGAGGTAAGAAGTGCCTGGTACAACTGAGAGATATTGAGACAAGGGGCAGTGAGGTGTGTTTGTGTGTATATAGACACATAGTCAGCTTTGGAGAATGCCACTGAAGAATTATCTCCATTATAGCAGGGTGGTGCCATTTCTCATATCAGCTTCATTCATCTCTCTGTGTCCTGTGCCAGGAATAAAAGGCTGTGATGATCAGTGACACAGAAACAGCTACCTGACAGTCCTGTTGGGTACACACCAGAGATGTTGCCCTGGAGACCATGTGGCAGCCAGGGCAGTGTTCCTGTTTACATCCAGATGCTGGGAGATGCTTGGAGATGCCTGCCATCAGGGAGGTTAATTGGCACCTTCATCAGCACTGGCCCTCCTTGCCATATGGCTTCTTGCTGCCCATACAGAGCTCCTAGAGGGGAACAACATAGTTACCAAAGGAGCAGAGGAGAGCTGGGCTTTAGGCACTGCTTTTTGCTTGCAGCCACGTGTGGCTGTGAAAGTCATCCAGGAGTGAGGCCACTAAATCCCCCTAAGGGGGGGCATCTAAGCCTCCTCTGCCTGTTTGCAGCCCTCTGCCGGAGTTGCCAAGGTGGTGTCAGAGGGCTACCTTGGCCCAGCATGTGGTACTCCAATGGGGAAAAATCCCACTGAATCTGGACACGGCAACGCCTACACCTGAGCTGTCTAGACACCCCTTCTAACAAGCAGAAAGCAAGAGGTGTGGCTAGAGGCTGAGTCATTTTAACCTGACAGCCCAAACAAGCCTGGCTAATCTGCCCTAAAAAGATGCCTGTTCTTTTCCAGCAGCTGCAACATGAGCCCAGAGTGCTCAGGTTGGCTGAAGATCCTGCCCTGTAAGGCAAGCTGAGTCCCTCTCCCTGGTTTTGTGTTGGCTGTGGCCATGTAAATCATCAACAGATGAGGAAGCTGATTTTGCTATGTACTGGTCTCTGTGTCTTCCAGCTCTTCTGCTGTTTCTGGGGTTGAGAAAGGAACATCCAGCTATCAAGTCAGTGCCCCAGCTTCAATTTTTATATATCCCTTTCCATCTTATAATGAACTGTACACCTTGGAGGTGCGCTTCAGTGCAACCAGCTGGGCAAAGATTGTATCTCCTCTCTCTGGGAAGTCAGACCCTGCTGAGAGCTACCATCAGTTGCACACAAAGTCCCCAAATATCTTGGTGTCTCCTTTGCCCAAGCATGAGATCATTACCTGTTGTGTGGGGGTAAGTTGGGTCCCTTAGTGAAGAAAAGCCCACAGCCCCAGGCTTCAAAAAAGAGGTGAGATTCTAAGTGAATTTTAAGTGTGTAGCTGGGGATCTGCTAGCTGTTCTCCAGTTCTGGGCTGCTTCCAGATCCTGGTGATAGGCACAGCATTGAGCAGGAGCTCTAGCAGCCTGTCCATCAGAGCAGCAGGGTACAAATCAGGAGATTGATGCAAGGAGTCATCAAGGGTGAGAAGCTGGTTTTAGGAGTTTGCACCCATCTGAAACCTGTCCACCCTCTGAGATGTTAAGCCATTTTCTGAGCTTCTCATCATTATGTTGTGCTCTTTCTTTCCATCATTTCTTTCCAGTTTGTATAAAGAACAAGCCTTTGGGGTAGAACTTTTCTGCCTTTGACACTCCCAACTCATTTGTGCAAGTTTATATTTGTTGTTGTTGCAAGTTGTTGTTGAGTAACCAGTAATAAATAATGTTTTGGTCAAGGCTCTTAAAATGGGCTGGTGAACCTCAAAGCGTCTCTGAGTTGTCTGTACTGTGAGGGCCATTCCTTCTGATTTAGAATTAGGTGAAGCACTAACATCCTAGAGCATTTTACAGTGAGACCAAACAAGAAAAAATGTGTGCTCTATTGTTTTTAGGAGGATGTAGCATTCCCTAAGAGAAATCCTGCATGCCTGGATGTAAACAAATGGATAAAGTTCTGATTAGTCTAAAAGAAAATTCCTCTTCCATCCAAAAAATGTGGGTTTGAAAGGAGATTTTTGCCTTGTGCCTCCTGCTCCAGTTTAGAGTTTATCAGGCAACTTCCTTCTACAGAGAAAGTGTTTCTGTAAGTGGCAGAAAAAAATATTGCAGAGAAAAAAAAAACCCTAGCTCTTGAATTCCAAAAATACTGTCTCCTTTCAAAGTAAGATTTATATGCAAGAAGACAATCTCTCTTACAGAGTTTTTCCTGTCACTTGGAGTCCACTCACTGGAAACAAGCATACAGTTTAAAAATATATTGGAAGAGCAGCTTGGACACAGAAAGGAATGACCTGTAGTACTAAAAAACAGAGAAGCTTTTCAGTAGCTTGGGGCTTGGAACAAGAAACTAAAAGTTATGTAACACCAGTAGAATTTGGGGCATTCTTGTTACCTAAAAAATAACCACTCTTGGCTTCTCACATTAGTATCTCTGCTTAGGGATTACGTTAACTGTTTTGTGGGGAAGCTGGATGGAAATCTGCAGCTGTGGTGGTGAGTTTTCTTCAGTGGGTAAAGGGTTGGGATGAGTGAGTGCTTGGGTTATTTGAGGGCTGGTGTTCCTGAGCCCTCTTTGTCTGGGATCCAGACAAGCCTTCCTGTTGAGAAACACTGTCCTGCTTCTTCAGTGCAACACAAACAAGGGAACAGCTCCTGCTCCAGCAGGACAGTGGAAGCAGTAAAGTGTTTCCAGTTAATGCTACAACTATGAAGTGGCTTTTGGAGTTATCAAAGCAGAGGTAATACACCTCCTTTCTTGCTCTCCTTGGTTTTATTAAGATAGTTCTGGTTCTTGCAAAATTCTAAAAGATGCTGTGTGGGCCCTTTCCAAGGAAAAGGCTGGATACCCATATGCACCTCCAAGGTGGAAAAAATGGTACCACTAGCTCTATTCAAGGACACAACTTCAATTTCAGCATGAGTGGAAAGTATGTGGGAATGCTTAATAGCTTTCCCTAGAACAAAACTATAACCTAAACAAATTGTCCCCTCTTCAAAACAAAAAACAAACCAAACTAAAAAAACCCAACAAAACAAAAACCCCAAGCCACAACCCAGCCAAAAACCCCAATGAAACAACAAAACAAATAGAGGTATACCCAGCAGTGCCTGGCAATGACTTTGCTGCTTTGGTGAGCTGGTAAAGTCTCAGCTGTGCTCTGAGGAGCACTCTGCTGTGTCCCTTAGAAAGCACTGTCTAGGAAATGGGCAAAAAGTGCAGATGTTTTGTGACACCTTTGAAACTGATAACTTGTGTCTGTAAGTTGAGCTGCTTTTTGGAACTGGGTTCAGGTTGTCATGGGCTGCTTAAGAAACCTCAAAATCCCACAGTATCTTCAGTGGTCTTCCCTTTATTCCACCACAGAGGCAACACCAGATGGATCTGCCTCCAGTGGGTTTTGGTTTTATTCTTTATGTTTTTATTTTATTTTATTTTATTCTTTTGTTTTTATTATTTATGGTATTCAAACAGCAGATTCCTTTTGTCTCCTGTCGCTTATACACCCCTGTGACCATTTAAAGGGGTCCACAGGCTGTCCATATGAAAGCATGTGTGTACATAGAGCCTATCTGCTCTACTGAGGACTAGATGGGCATTTAATAATTGTATCACACACCTAGTTTTCTCTGTGTAGAAAGCATAGAGGTACCTATCAGCAGATATAAATGCCTATTAAAAGGCTGTGATGTGGTAGAAGGGCTCTTAGCAGGAGATGTGTGGGAAGTAATCTTTGTTATGGCTGTACCAACCTTAGCTAGCCCAACTGTGATGATCCCAAGCTGAAAAAACCTTTGTACCACACAGTATTTTCCAGTTAATTATATATATTTATGCATCTGGGTGTGTGTGTGTGTGGACAAGTGAGATCATCCATTCCTGTGAGAGTTTTTTATCCTATCCAGAAGATTTTTCCTTTCACTAGCTCCTTTCCAGGAGCTCAACAACAACAATAGGGCCAAGGGCCTTCCCTCTCATCTGGCATCTGCAGTCCAGTCTGCACTGGGGTGTGGGCTCTCCAAGTCAGCTCCAAGGACTGCTCCAGCATGAGTCTGCTGCATTTCCAAACTCTGATAACATGGGATGTTTTCAGGCCAGCCTAGCTGCTTGCCAGGTTCTTGCCAGAAGTGGGAAATTGGAACCAGGGAAATAAATACTTCTTTTTTTTTACTTTTCTTTTTTTTTAGTTTATATGTGTCTGAATATGAGGGGAAAATGACAGAAAAACTCTAGATTTTGAGCCATCTGGCATCCCTTAGTGATGGTGCAATCAAGGGTCTAGCTCACCTTTAATTCCAACAGGTTTGTTCTAAAGTTGTATTTGATAAATTCTATTTTAGTACTTGCTTAGAACTCTAGGAGTTTCAGTTGATTTTTTATAAGGTGGGTTGGTCTGTGTAGGGTTTTTTGTTTTTGAAAATGGCATTCTTACTTTCTCCTTCCCATATTTTCTTGGATCAGAAGGTTCACTGAGATGCCAAACTAAGGCTGGCTACGGCTTCAGCACATCTTGTAACAAGGCAGGCCAGGACATGCCAGAGTGGTGGAGCGTGGTATGTACAGTCCAGGAAAAATGTGACAGATTAACACTGCTGATAATGTTCCCAACTCCGGATCTACTAAAATCCCCTTCTTCCAGGTAGTTTAACTCTTGAGACACTGATATAACAAGTACCTGAAGAAAACAGATGCCTACAGACATCCACCATCAGAACAGTATTTCTTAAGTGTAGAGCTGGGCAAGAGCAGAAATATGAGTTACCCTTTCCTAGCAGGGGAAGCATCATTTCTGCCCAGTTTCTGTGTAATTCCAGGCACTGTGCTGGCTGGGATCTGCATTCTGTCCCTGCTTCCACAAGAAGTCTGAGGAAAACTAAGCAGCACCATCACAGCTTCTTTCTCTTCAACGTGAGGTATGACAGCCCCAAAATACAGCCCTCTGCCCCGGTCAGAAAGGGCATTCTTAGTTCTCCCACTCTTCCCATTCATCATCTTCCCCTTTTCACACCTAGAAAACAAAAACTGTTGTGCAATGCCTGCAAAACTTATAGTATAGGCCAGGCCTTGAAAAGGTACTTTATTGCTGTCTTGGTTTGGGGAATATAAACAGTGATTTAGGGATATAATCTTAGGTTTATAATTTTGCTTTGGGTAAGGTGCCATGTACCAGTGAGATCCTACAGCCCTGACCTACAGGGCAGCCCGCAAGGAGAGGAGGCAAGATGGATTATGGGTTCAGGAGTTCTTAACCTGCAAGAGGGTTGTGCAGGGGTGTTATTGCTGAATAAAATTCATCCTTCCAAAAGAAGCTGCACTCTTGTCTAATGAGGTCCTTACCTTGTGAGAGAAAATGAAACTTGATTGCTGTACTCATCAGGCTTCCTTTTGATTCTCTTTTATGGCTTCCTTTTGATTCTCTTTTACTCCCCAAATGTTGATAATATCTATCTGGATGGAAGGAGAGACTGTAGAGATGGTCTGAATATCAGGATTACTCACCTGCCCTGGAGGACTGATCTTTCTCTGGCTCAGCTGGGCAGTAGCAGGGCTCTCTTGGTGAAGCTCCATTCCTGTTTTTACAAGCAGTTTCCAAAATCTGGATAGGAAATACACTTACAGCTCTCCCTTCTTTAAAATAATTGTGGGAGAAAGAAAAGGAAAAGGGGGAAGGGGAAGGGGAAGGGGAAGGGAAGGGGAAGGGAAAGGAAGGAAAAAGGAGAAAAGCACAATGATCATTACTGTGCTGAAAATAACAATTCAATATCCTGAACTTGAGTTAGAAAGACAGTGTTTCTCCACCTAGCAGTGAACAGGCTCTAGGATGAATCCTTCATTCGGGATAGAAGCCCTGTTTTATCAGGAAGACACTCCACAAATAAGTTTCACAAATCATAAATGAAACTTGATGAACTTTACCTGGCACAATCCAAAGATGGACAAGAAAGAATAGATTACCAGAGGCAGTCTGAATTCAGATAATTGTGTTTTTCTGGAAAGGAAAGGAGAGAAGGAAATGCTTGTTCATTTGCCATTTTTCCCTGCCTTGTCAATAAAGCCACTGGTATTGGGAAACTAGAGCCCTGTTTGTTATTTGCAAGCATTTATTAATATATGTATATTTATTCTTATGAAACAGAATATTCACATTAAGATCCAGTCCTTTCTATTTACCTTCTTAATTATCTGATTGTGACCATTTCTATGGCATTGGCTGCTACACACACTCCATCCATCCTTTCATCTGTGCTGGAGAGCAAAGTTACTGGAAGATAAGATCAGTTATTGCACAGATTTAATGCACCTTATCTGTCCTGCTGCACCCAGCCACATGCACACCCTCAGCCAGCAGCCTTCAAAAGGCAGCCTGTGCCACGTTGAGCAAGGAGTTAACCACCTTCCCTGGTCCCAGAAAAAGAGCTGGAAATGGGGAGGTTACCTTATTCTAAGTGGTGTGCTCTAAAATTACACCCTTGCTCACCTTGCGGTAACTTGCTCATGTAGTCACGGCCTTAAGGCTTTTCTTTAGTATCCATGGCCACAACATCTAAGCATTTTTATGGTACAGCATGCACTAAACATTAATTTCAAATTATTGAGAGTATTTTCATGACTCAACACTTTCTAGTGACTATGTACCTCGTTAAAGTCTAGCAGCTTATTAATAACAAAGTTTTCCCTGATCCCTTGGCATTCAAGCATTCTGTATAACTGGAAAGAAATGCATAGCTGAAGTGGTTTTTTAGGACACTCGATTTAAAGTGAGCCCAAAGCAGCAAAGAACTCTTTGAACATCTCAAGAGTGGACACTCACAGAGCTGTGTGTATACAATTTGAATTATTCTCTTCATGGAAATTGTACAAAATGTCCCTCAGGCTCTTTTTGACTGCCTTGCTGCCCCTTTGTGATAATCCCTTGCTATCCACTGGGCTTTCTGTGGTCCTAAACTTGACACACAAAGCCATTTTTATCTAGGGCCGAGGGTGTGAGCAAATGCAGGGAATGTGTCTCAAAATTACTTCATTCATGAGCCTTTCTCCAACTTGATTAGAAATGCTCAAACTTTCTTGCAAGCTGCCTTTAAGCATCCTCCTGTGACATAGCTGCCGTCAGAAGGATTTCTTCTCCCATGGGTCACACGAGTTAGTCAGGAGCAAGCAGCCAGGAGCAAAAGGGAAGCCTGGAGGCAGACTGGAGCCTTAGCAGATGGATCCTCTGGTCTCTATTTTTTACCACATAAAATGACCTTGGACAAGTCTCCTTGCATCCCTTGGGTAATGCAGGTGTGACTGTCTGCCTTTGCTGGGCTCAGCTAAACCTCTTTAGCTGGGGTTTCAAGAGCACCTTAGGGAGATGAGTTCCCAGCCCTCCACTAATTTTAAATGGGGACACGTGTGCCTCTAGGGTTCTTGAAAAACCCCGCCCTCAATGTTGTATGGAAAGGGTATAAAGGGCCAGAAGAAGGATTTTGTTCACATCATCAGTTGTGATGAGTCCTTTGGATGGAGGAAATTCAGTGAAGCATTGAAAAGATCCTCTGCAACAAGGCCCACACCCTCCTGTCTTTAATGACCATCAGCAGAGAGCACACAGCACTTCTGCTTTGTACCCAAATGCCACTTCAGTCAGGCAGCAGACTCAGCACGTTACCTGCTTTGCAAGAGCCTCGCTGAGCTCCTCCTGGCAGCTGGGCTGCTTCTGAGAGTTTGAAAGGCGTGCAACTCTAGCTGTTTCATCATTTAAACATCAGTTGAGAAACAGCTTCTGCTACACTTAGAAAAAAAACAACCAGCCAAACAAACACAAACTAAACAACCAAAACAAAAACCAAGCACCAAAGCCAACAAACCAATGTAACCAGCTTGGGACCCAGCTATGGCAGAGCTGCTGTTTGGGGTGAGTCACATATGTGTCCTTGGGCACTGCCAGCTGTGCTCCAGCTGTGCTGCAGACCACACTGGCAGGTTTGCTGGCTTAGGTCTTGATACTGCCTTGTACCTGCCTGGTTCAAGGCTTGCACAGGGATCTTATAGAAACCCACCACAAGTTAGACTGGAATAAAGGCTGAGGCAACATCAGCTTGCTTGTGAGAGGGACAAAACACCTCCAAGCAGCAGCAGCTCTACCACTGCACAGGACCCTACATGAATTCAGTGGGCCCTGCTGTGACAAGGAAATGGTGGTCTCAGATGTTCTGGGCCCATGAGAGCTGTGGCCGGTCAGTTTGGGTCACAGGTAACATGACCAGCATTCTGTCAGGCCATCATCCTTCTTATTTCAATGTAAACACTTCCCACCTGTCCCAAATATGTGTGCCATTCTCCAAGACTCTCCAGCATTGCTTGCATTCGCAGAACTCTATTCCCTGCTCCCGCTCCCTGTGCCGCATCTGTTCCCATCACAGCTGTGGCCACCCTGTTCTGGCTGCTGACACCCTGGCCCCCCCTTCCCCTCCAAACCACCTCCCCTTCCAAGATCAAAATACTCTGTTTTTATTTATTTACCCTGCAGCTGTCAGTGTTGTGTCTGGGTCACTGCACTGCAACGTGGACAGACACAGGACACACGATATGTGGAAAATCCTTAAAACTGCAATCCTGGTAGTAACCAACATACATGCTATCAACAAATATATCCCTTGGCCCCTTGCACTTTTGAAAACAACAGGTCCAGGTGATGGAACAAAATACGTTGGAGGCTGGTATGAGATCCTGGCCCAAACCCGAGCTGCATTTGCCTGTGGTCAAGGAGAAGAGTCAGGGCTGGAGACAGCGGCTATCCCAGGCTGCCCACCCTGATGTTTTTTGGCACTGCACAAATACACAAGGCAGAGATGTGGCTCTGAGATATCAGAGCTTTGTTTTCTCTCTGCCTCACATGCTGTTTTTTGAGATGAAGGGAAGTGCTCTCTCAAATGTCTCAAGGTGGAAGATGCTGTTGAGGAACAGGAAGCATCTGGGATGGTGCATGGTGGCAAGGAGAGGCGGAGCCTGGAATGAGTTTGATTTTCTTCTGTTTGCTGATGTCAAGCTCATTATCCAGACACTGGCTTTGGAGGTGAAGCCTCAGCCCTGTTCAGCCACAGCACCTTATAAAGGCAGGCTGGTACATGGGTCACCAGTGACCCCTCATTCCCATACCAATGCTTAGGACTTTAAGTTAACATTCCAGTGAACCCCAGCTAGCAGGGTACCCAACACCCTGCAGCCCTGCATGCAGAATATTCAGTTGATTGTTTTGGGAGGTTGTTGTGTCCTCATGGCCACTGGGAACCAGGGATAGATCAGCTGGCTCAGGGCTATTGTGTGTCAGCAGCAACTGATTGTTTCAGTATGTTAAATGGTTTCCAGTATGTCATATTTTTTTATGCATGTTTTATAGCCAACCACGTTGTAACCTCTACCCTACCAAAATGGAAATGCCTTCTAAAAAATAGCTGTAGTCTGCCCACTGCTTAAAGACACTCTCCTGAGTTTCAGCTATGCCATACCCAGGGCTGTGGTTTCCTGAGCACGAGGAGCTGGATGCAGCCAAAGGCAACATTCCCTGCAAACCCAGGTGTTCACTCCTGCAGGCAGCTGTGATTTAGGCTGAGGTAGGACACACACCACAGCACCTGGGTGTGTAGCTGCAAACCAGGTCCTCTTCAGCTGCCAGCCAGTGCCTCAGAAAGTGCTCAGGGCCACAGGCACTGCACTTTCCTCTATACCTCCTCAGAGTGCAGGAAGAAAGGGGCATCATTCCCCTCATGTAGCATCAGGATGATGTTAAAAAAAGGCTGGCATGGAAAAAGGAATTTTCTTCCTTTCTCCTTCCCTAAGAATAGCCAGTTTTTAGGCCTGTTTAAAATCATAACAAGTAAACTAATACCCAAGAGAGGAAGAAGCTAGTAGCAGCACTGTGCCCAGGTCACAGGTGCCCTTGGTCAACTTGCAATCTCCTAAGCACCACCTGCCTTTTCACTGGTACCTTCCCAAGTTCTGGAAGGCAATGAGCAGGTACCTCAACAAGAACATTCTTGGATCCTCTCTCTGAACACCAGGGCACGCTTTTGGCATCCAGGCTTTTGGGAAAGGGGCCAGAGATGAGCAGGTAGGCTATGGCAAATGGCTCCAGGTAGGTGTCATAGAAGCTGCAGGGTGTCTGGAATCTGGCATTTTATATGGGAGTAGGATTCAGGGGTGTGTTCAGTGGGGACATGCCAGCTCCAGGCACCAAAATCGCACTGTGATAGTCAATTGTGTTGTCACACTGGTCTCTCTTCATCCCAGGGGGGGATGTGCAGGACCCTGAGGGTGGTGGAAGGCATGGGGAGAGCAGAACCTGTGTCACAACTTTACTGCCATGCACTCCTCAATCTCTGTAGCTAATGTAGCTCCTTGAGAATCACAGTCCAAGCCATGTCCTTCCTCCTTCTCCACATTTGCCCTCCCAGACATCAGGATGTGTCTCATTCTTGCATTGTGAGGCAGTGAGAAGAGAGATGTGGAGGTGATGAGAGGTGGAAGAGAGATGACTCTTTTCTGGAAGCTTGATTCCTTTTCTACCTGGTGTTGGTTCCTTTTTCAAAAACATCCTTTGAGAAGACATAACCCCTTCCAAAAGGGGCAGGAGGCTGAGATCTACACTGATATTTATCTATAGTGTATGTGAGTGATTAAAACAGCTACTGACAGCCTAGCAGGTTATGCAGAAATAGATTGCCTGGAACTACAGGTTCACATCCCAGCAGTAAAATTTCTGGTGCTTGAGACGCAGCTAAACTTGTAGCCAGGAGCCTGCTGGGTGTTCAGAGATTGATCTTAATGATATGCTATGCAAAAGCATCTCTTCCAGGACAGAATCTTGTTCCCCCCCAGTGCAGCACACGCAGTTCTTGCTGCGTTTCACCCCAGAAGTGGCTGCATGTCTGATTCTGGTCATGCATACAGCAGTTTGTGGAGCATGCCGAGACTCTCCAGCATGCAAGGCATTACAGAAATGTAAGACAGGATCTGAGCTATGACAAGCAGAGTGCACGGCATCATATTCCACTGTGCAGCAGGGGAAATAGGGATGCAAAATATGTTCTTGAGCTGAATAAGCCATTTCTATAAAATAAGGACAGAGTTGTAGTTTTGTCTCCAAATTTAAACCAAAATAAGATCATAATGTTCCTCATATTGTTCCATCATAGTTAACTCATGAAATTATCCCACCTCCATTGCCACCAGCTATTTTCTATTGTAGGAGTTTAATTTATCATTCCAATCACTGTAAAACACCCAAAAATTAGGGCAAAGCAAACAGGAAATCTTGTAGCTAGACTGCAGCAGGGTGAGTAATTTCAATACTCTGTGCACTCAACAACCTCTGACCCCAAGGATTACTTTTCATTTCTCTTTTGACCTCATGGGACTTTTTGCTAATTGGACTTGCTCTGTGAGAAAACATTTCAGATATGAACATTTTTTTTAAGTCTTGCTGCTTCATGATTTGTGGTTATCTTGGTGATGGAGAAACCCAGCAAAAATCTCTCTGGTTAGCCCAGTGTAATCTAATCTAGTCCAGCTGCAGCCCCTGAGCAATAAATTGCAACATCTAAAGATTTTTCAGGCCAAGTAGCACCTCATCACATCCAGTCACTATTTCACCTCAAGCAAAGGGAAGATGTGAGCCCCAGCAAGAGGATGATGTGCTTGGACTTTGAGTGCATCTATGGGAGAGAGACCCCCCCCAGCGCAGAGCAGGGCCAGCCACTATCTCTGCTCTTAAGCAGGAGTTGCAATAGTCTGATCTCCCCATCCCTGGCTGGTTACGGTGGTGAGTCTGTGGGGCCTCATGCCTGCAGGGACTGTTCAGCAGCATCTGCAATCTCTGTTTCTCTCTGCTGTGGGATGGGCTGGTGGGTACAGGGAAGGGCTTGTGGAGTATGATGGCTTTCCTGTGCTCTGTAGGGTGCATGTGGCTCCTGCAAACCAAGCAGCCAGCAGCACCAGTGTGCACCAGAATCTCAGCTTGCACAGACTGGGGCTCCCATCAGGCTCACCAGCATAGGTGGCACTGGGTGTGCACAGAGGACAGCTGGCTTTGTGTGCAGCAGTAACCCAGGAGTTCACACCACTTCCCAGGAAGGATTTTCTGAGCTCTCTCTGTTGCTCTGGACAGCTCAAAGCTGCTTTGGCCACCCATGTATCAGCTGTGCTCGATGCCTAGAGCTGCTTGGGGATGTTTGATTGTCAAAACATTTTGGTATCAAGGGCCTCTCCACACGCTCCGGTGTGATGTGATCCCTGGCTAACTGAACAGGACTGTTTGGGAGTCCATCTCAGTTCTATTTAGACCTGCACTGAGGGTAAGAGACCACAGTATCAAAACTATACCTGATGTGACACTCTCTGCTGGGATGGGTGAGGTGCTGCGTATGCAAACTCTCAACCAAAGCACAAGTATTTGATCTCATTCATATGCTATGGCAAATGACTGAACTGAAGACAGCAGAGCCCAGGCCTTCCTGTCTCACCAGGGCTTGGTGCTCTTGAAAACAATCAGAGAGGCTGTTTCTTGTTTTGGGGAATTTATTCCTTTCTGCTTTAGGCCTTTAAGATCTTTGGTCTGGGTTTGCCACAGGTGTCAGTCCCTGGTGCTCAGCCATGGCTCAGTGATGCAGGTCCAGCTGCTGTCATGTTGGGGTTGGGAGCTGTTCAGTTCCTCATGTGTGCCCCAGAGAAGGAGCTTGCATGGAGCAAAATCTGCTTCAGCCCCAATTCCTGGGATAGGATTGGCTGCACTGTGCTCAGGGTGCAGCCCACCCGAGTAACAAGTGGTAAAAGCTGGCATGTCTCAGGCCCTGTGCTCTGTCCTCTCCAGTATCTGGTGCTGCAAAGGGGCACAGGCAGCAGCTGCTGACATTCCAGAGTGCCCAGCTCCATAGCTAAGCTGGCAATCTCCCTGTGGGTCCCCATTCTGTGCTCACTGGGTTATCACAGCCATCAGCAGCCCCAAGGACTGGCAGCAGCAGCAGGGTGACTCACCTGGCCTGGCCCTCCTTGCTCTAAATCTTGCTATCGAGATGATAATCTGCTGGTAATTTCTGCTCCAGCTGAGAGCTGTAGGCCTGCTCTCACGCATCCTGCTCTCCCTGTAGGCAGAGAGCTTCCCCCCAAATTACCCCACCCTCGCTCGGTGTACCCACAGCCTCTGGCCACTCTCCAGCACATTGTCTGATTTGGAAACCAAAAACCTCTCCTCTACCTAATTTCAGGAATTAAGCTCTGGAGGCCAGTGAGGTGCTGTGAAGAGATGCAGGCAAGTGCATTTTTGTGGAGGTTGCAGTGCTGAGGCCATTCATTGTTCATTCAGGAAAGTGGTGCCCACGCTGCCCTGCTGAGCACAGTTAATGCTGAGCAGATTTTCCCTAAAAGTTTCCTCCTGGCCCCGTAATGCCAGACAAGAACATGTTCACATCATGGCACAGCAGTGGGAGAAGCCATTAGACCTTCAGCAGCTCCAGAGCACAGGCCACAAGCTGTGAAATGCAGATGTGCATTGCTGCACTAGTAACAAGCACGGGTCCTGACTGTGTGTCCTGCTCTTCTCTATTCCTCCTGTCACCTGTTTACCTCCCTTTCCTTTCTCCCCCTGTCTCTCCTGTGTGATATGTGATATAGGGGCTTTGTTCAAAGAGGATGCTGTATTACAGGGCTGGGCTGAGAACTGACAGCTGATTTCATGCAGGACTGAACAACTCTCACTCCAGCCTGCCTGGGCACAGTAGAGGTGCTGAGAGAAACTCTGAAATTTGTAACTGATTTCCCTGGCCTGACTTTGGGGTTTGGGATGTTTGTGAAAAAAGAGCCAGGTGTACACATCTAGACCCTACTGCACAATCACTAGCACTTAAGAATAAGAAATTAAATGGGTTTTTTGCTTCTCCTGATTTCTGGGAGGAGCTCCATGTTGAGCACTTTTCTGATTTACCAGTTTGGAGGGGGGACCCTTTATGTTCTTGGACAGGGAGTCATCTCCCTGCTGGAAAATTAACAGTACTGAAGCTGTGCCACTCCAGGGATGCTGAGAGCCCCATGGTAAAGTTTTCTGCTAGAGGTAGGCAGAGATTTCTCTGTGCCCAGAGGAGAAGGATCCCTTATCCATAGGGACATCAAAGTTACCAGCAAAGCTGAAATGTCTGACTGATGTTATAAGAGCACCTTGGGACTGGGGTAGAAGCCTCTAGGGTTTTTCTGAGCTGGGACTGTGAGGATCCTTAATGATGTGTTTCTGTTTCACAGCTACTAGAGATAAAGGAAAGTAAATATCCCCTTCATATGTGAATCCACAGACCAAAAGTAAAGATAAGGATTTATGTGAATATCTCTTCTTGCATATCCCCTTCCTGTGGACCCCTTTGATCTAATTTACATTATTATTTATTTCAGGGTGACCAGTGTCCCACCTTGCCATGAAGGTCAATGGAAACTTGTTGACTTCATGCACGGGATTTCAACCTGTGTCTGTGAGCAGTAATGAAACAAAATTCACAGCTTGGAATTATTTGTCCAGCATATCCAATCAAATACAAACATCCTTTGTGCTTGAAAATTAATCAGGGCTGGAGGCATCTAGTCTGCTGCAGAGGTTTGTGATAGATTAATGTGCTGAGAACAAGATGCCACCTCCACCCCCATCATCAGTGACTTTCCAGTCTGAGGAAAGGGACCCTGAGCTAGAGGAGGATATACTCTCTGATAAGCGTAGCAGTGGGAGGTGAAGAATAAGAGAAATAAGAGCTCCAAGTGGAGGAGGAGGGCAAAAAAAAAGACAAGCACTATCCTCTGTTAAGCAGGGTACGGTTTAGACAGAGCAGCTGCCTGACAGTCTTCTGGCAGGAGGGTCAGGGCAGGAGCAGCCCTGTGCTTGCAGCCCTGTTATTGAATGCTACCTGCAGGTGCCAGGGCAGCACAGATCGTGATTTTCTGACTTCTTCCAGTCACGTGGGAAGGTCAGGGGCCTGTGAGATGAAAGGGGATGATGAAATGGCACACAAGGTCTGCCCTCAGTGAAATGCAGTAATGCCAGGGAACCTGCTAGGTCTGCACCCTGACAGCACTGCATTTTGGGCTGTCTTCTAAAACCTCCTTTTTCAGCATGTGCTGGGGGTCCACAACTGCATAAGGCAGGGGAAAAAGCTGTGCTGATCCCACTGACTGGCTGTGGTCAGCATCTCCTGCCTGCAGGCTCAAATGAATAAAGGTGGTGTGAAGTTTTCTCTTCCTTCCAAATGCAGCAGGCAAATCAAGCTGATTTCATAATTTAAAGCTGTTTCTGGGGTGCTCTAATTATGCATCCTCCCAGTGCTACATCTGAAACTCCAAACCCACACAGTTTAAGTGACAAGAGTAGCTCTTGCCTCTTGCTGCCTGCCTGATGTTGTGTCCTTTCACACGAGCCCCGGAGTGGTACTCAGGAGGAGTGGCTTTGCCCTGACTCCTGTAAGGTCTCTTCATACCCAAAGAGGGAGAAGGAAGCTCCCAAGAGACAGAACTTGGGGCCAAGGCCAAGTACAGGGCCAAGAACTGGACTTTCATGATCATGCTGAGCCCTTTCTTCATCAGGATACTCAATGATTCTGTTCAGCTGCAGTATCAGCCACTAAATGGACTCTGGGGGGTGTGGGAACCAGGCACCTCTCCTGCTCCCTTGAACCAGTTTCTGGAAGTACATCCCTGTGAGATGAAAAGAGCCTCATCACTGGAGCCCAGCTCCTGCACAGAGGCATGGAAGCAATCCTATCTGCTCTTTTGCAAGGAAATGTGAGAGATTTCTTTTTAAGCCACATCTAATTAACAAAAAAAAAAGACAAAAAGGTTAGGGGCATATTTTACTGTGCACTAATGAACTGTAAAGGATATAGTCTAAAATTTTCAGATGACTCAAAAGCAGCCCTGCAAAACACAAATACACTTCACAGAAATCTCTTTGACTTCTAGGTTGTTTCCTATGTGTTGGTGCTAAACTAGAATCTCCTTGAGCTGAGATCTTTTCTTTTCACCATCCTCCCACCCCCTACTGCTTTCTAACCACTGGCAGTGGGTGAAAATATTCATGTTTCAGTCCAGTACCTTTATATGCATCTCACACTGGATGGTTTTTTCCATTCCCCTGGGGTTGGGCAGGCCATGATTATCACTCTAATTGAGTTAATTAAGAGCCTTGAGGCCCTGACGTTTTGTTTTCTTTGGGACCAGACCTGTGGCTTGGGCCTCTGAGCTACCTCCTCTGCCCCATCCCTTTTCCTAGAAAAAAAGCCAAGCAAAATCTGGCAACCAGCTCTTCCGGAGCTGTGTGCACCCTCTGGCCTGAGCTGGTGCTACAGGATCAGATACAGATGTCTCCTATCCCTTGGCTAAGGTAAGTTGCCTGGGAAGTAACAGCGTGTGCTGATCCTTAACTGTGAATTGGACAATAGCTCAAAGAAATAAATTTACCCTAGGAAGTGAATCAGCAAGACAAGACACATCCCCAAAAAGTCCATCTCTGGGATGTCTTTGATGATGGCAGAGCAGCAGTCTGCTCAGAGAGCAGGTGAATGCCATCAGGTGGGGGCTGTACTCACTTATCCTTAACGCCTGGGAGAGTCATCCCCCAAAGGGAACTTTTCCACTTGCCAGAGACTTGCTCAGCTCAATGGAAATTGCTGAGATCAGGGAAGGACTATTTTTTAATAAATTCAGGAGCATAGGGTCACTCCCAGATGTGGAATAAAATAATAAAACACTTTCATGTGGGAATCTTGCTGTCCTCTAGAGAGTTACAGAGATCAAAGACTTAAAACAGTGGCTAATTGCAGATGAGGTTATTCCTGTGAAACAATTAGCCCATGTGCGAGTGTGTGAAAATGGAGAGAGTGCGTTGCTAACAAACTGAAGTGTGTGCTATGAAACTGCCTCGGTTCTAGGGAATGTTAACTATTCCCTTGCTGGATTATGATTCTTTTAAGTGACCAGTTGGAGTCCACAAGCTCTTAGTACCCCACTGGCTCTTGTCCCCTTTCTTGGCTTGTAACTGGAATACAAGTCCAAAGAGCATGCACAGGACATAAACAGTGGGGAGAAATGAGGACAAAGGAGTGTGGCGGCCTGAAGAGACCATGTCCTTGTGAAAGCTCTTGATGTAGCAAAGAGAAAAGTGGAGATTTGAAAGATAAAATTTGGGGCCCTGAATCCTTTGTCTCAAATCTTCACAGGACTGTTCAGTAACTTAAAGGGTGAGAGTAAACTGTGACTATAAGTTAAACAGACAAATACACAAAAATAGAGTGAGAACAGTTTCACATCAAACTGAAGGCCTCCAAGGGGAGCTCTGAGCTGGGCAGTCAACCCTAGTTTGCTAGCTGCTTCTGTGGAAACTAAGATGAATGGTAGAAAAAAAATGTCCTTAAGTCCTTAAGGACAGCAAGGAGGGGCTTCAAAGGGAGAGAGTTGAGCTGATAACTGATCAGCAGACCTTGGGAATTCGTGTCTGAGAAATATGAGTCTGGAAGGATGAGCAGAGCTGAACACAGCCCTTGCATCCAGGGTAGCCACTGATCAGGACACAAGGCATGGTTCTGCGGTGAACCCTGTCTGATCAGAACAAACCAAACATGACCAGTGAGGCATAGAAACCAGGACCTGATGTTTTCATGAAGGTCATGGCCTGAGCTGGGATCTTGTGTTTCTACCTCAAGAAGAGGAGAAGCTGAAAAGGCCAGGGAGAAGAGAGAGGAACTTGAGGGACAAGGAGTAGTTCTGAGTTAAAGCAAAGTGAAAGGCTCAGCTTAAAGGAGTTGTTAAGATAGCAGAGAATTGTGAATAAGCGATGAAATAGCAAATAATGAGGAAAGTGCACCTATTTTCCCTTTGCTTCTCTTTCATACAAGAGAGGTGCTCACTGAAGAGGTTAACAAGTAGGTTTTCAACAATCTTGAAACCAAAGGGAAGCCTTCTGTTAGCTTTTAGGCAGTTGATTGTTGTTTTTCTTTTTGTTAGTGTCTGAACTCTGCAGACTGATAAACCATGAGAAGGCCACTGACATGCATCTGAGCCTGGGGGGCTTATAGGCTTGTAAAAGGGGCACTAGTCACATTGTGTAGTCATTTGGGGTCTTTGTTCAGAGACAGGAAGAAAAAGCCTGTATACTTGTTCCCTCCTGGGCTTCTGGGGTTCTGCTTCACATCTTTATAAAGTCTTAGGCAACACACCTGTCCTCTGAGCTCTGGAACATGGCTGTGGCTGCCACTTAACCCCTCTTTTGACAACAGGTATCTCCTCTCCTGCCTAATTGCATGCATGCATGTTGACACAGGGTGGAAAGAAGAAAGTCTTTAGTTAAGCAATTAGTTGCTGCCATTGCAGGCCCTGCCACAAGATAATTGAGCTCCATTAAGTAATGTTTGGTTCTGAAATATAGCAATTATCTCAGTAATTGCAAGGACGTTCCTTGAATTCTAACCCATTTTTATTGATGTGTTGAGTGTTTCTGCTGCCATCCAAGCTGCTGGAGCGCCTGGTGTGAGACAGCAGGAGAAGGAAAAGTGTGTTCTCTGGGAGAGTGGTAATTTGGTGATGCTTTTCGTGTTGCAGGCACCTGATACTGAGCTGGCTTCACCCTGCTCTGCCCAAGACCTCTCAGCCTGGGCTGGGAGATCTTGCCCTTGCTAAGACCAAAGCAGAGCTGCGGTGCTGGAGCCTGGGACGGCATTTGACCTTGCCAGGTCTCTGTCTTCCTTCAGATGTGCAAGTCAGTCTTGCACAGCTCCAGGCTGGCTTCTGGTTTGAAGGTTTGTGGTGCAATGCGTGTCCCCGGCCCGGAGCGGAGATCCGAGCTCCAAGGGGACGCCATTGGCCACTAGAGGGTAGCACAATTAAAAGCATCAGGAAGCCTCATTTCTCGGCGCGCAGCAGCGATGGGCACACCTCGGCACGCCCCAGGGACGCGCGGTGCCTCCGGGCTGCCCGCTGGACGCGGCAGTGCGGGAGCAGAAGCAAGCTCGTGGTGAGAGAGGACTCGCCACGATGGATCAGGGGCACGTGGCAGCA
Organism: Anthoscopus minutus; assembly: GCA_013399455.1. Lineage (NCBI taxonomy): Eukaryota > Metazoa > Chordata > Aves > Passeriformes > Paridae > Anthoscopus > Anthoscopus minutus. The sequence goes on from VWYI01044903.1 coordinate 31,770, forward strand.
GAAGCCGAGCAGGGCTCCCAGTGGTGCTGCTGCTCTTCCTGGCCATCATCCTCATTGCTCCCTCTTCACCAGAGTCCAGGCTCCCAAAGGAGCCTTTTGGCTTGGCTCTGCTGTTGGTTTAATGTAATTTCTTGGTCTGTGGGTCTGACTCCCAGCTCAGAGCTGGGATACCACCATGCCAGATGGTCAATGCCAAGGTCTTTCTCCCTTTTGTGAGGTAACACATCCATAAAAGACTTCTTGGGATAAAAATAAAGAGTACTTATTGTTCTTCTCTTGGCCTTTGCTGGCATGTGCGAAGTGCCGTGCTCACTACCAGATGAGAATGCAAACAGTTTTTAGAATCACTCTATTGTATGAATGGAGATAAATTAATGGTGGGTCACAGAAGAAGAAAGGTTTTAATTTTAAAGCGTGCCTCTGGAGCCAGAGGTCAGAGTGGAGCCATCCTCCCTTGAACAAAATCCCCACCACAACACTGTATTAACATGATACTTAAAAATGCAGCTGCGCTCTCTGGTTAAAGTCCTGGCTCTGCAGAGAGCACACTCGGGCAGGATCAGTTACAAGGATGGAGAAATGTGGTGTCTGACGCACACTAAAATGTCTGTGCCCTGATCTGCTGTGCAGCGATGCATCAAGCACGTCTTGAACCGTGGGCTGTGCCAGCTGCCAGCACGCGCCAGGCACAGGGGTTAGTTATGATGGTAATGTAGTTAATTGGGGGGCTGGAGAAGCCTCTGAAGGAGAAGGCAAATGCTTTCCTTATAGTCGTGTGGCTCATTAGAGCAATTGCATAGCACTGGCAGCATGAAAGAGCTTTTTCTCTTCAAGGGTATTTGTAGCATGCCAAGAAGCCTTGTTGCTTCATGGAGGGGTCATGATGATGTTACCTCGCAGCGTTTGGGGCAGCACTGGGCCACGAGCAGGTGCATTGCAATAGCACAGGGCAGTGTAATGACACTGCTGTGAAAGAATCTGAGTAACTCAAGGTAGAAGTTTCTCATTGCGTAGAAAAGGGCCAACTTGCAACTGATCCTCACTCGCTGCAGGACATCACCACTGTGGTAGCAAAGCATAAGAGCACAGAGTGCTTTTTTAACTGTGAATTTACCCTTGTAACTCATGGGGCAGAATGAGTGGTCTTTGTGCTGTGTCTGCCCATTTTAAACCAAAATATTTATTCACCGGATTGAGACCCATCAGGTTAATGCATCTTCAGAGGTCATTGCTGGTCAGCTGACACCAAGGAAAGTTTAATCTCTTTTTCCCAGAGTATACTTAATCTGAAGTGACCCACTCACACACACATACCAGTTAACCTCCAAGAATCCTTGCAGTATTTCCCCTTTTGGATGGATTTTATACCATTCTGATCTCAGATACATAATCCCCTTGGAGCAGTAAGGGAAGTCATGTTCAACCCTCACCTTGTTGTTTTACAGGGTGTGGGCTGACTTGGGGCTCTTGAGTTTGTGCTTTGGAGAGCACTATGTGTGTATGTGTGTGTGTGTGTCATAGTCATGTCTACAGTGAGGGTCATTGCCTCCTGGAAGAAAGATCTCCTTCCTAGAGACATGGGCAAGGAGGCAATGGACCTTGAATGTACCAACTCCTCAGAAACTGAGCAGCACATTTCTCCTGTGCCTTCCCTGGCAGCCTCCAGCTCCCCTATGCCTCTTGCTGCATTGCTCTGGGCTGGTATGTGGGCAGGGCTGCCCAGGGATGGCCAGCAAAGACTGGGAAGCTCTGGAGTGCCTTGCAGAAGGAAATGAACATTCACCAGCTGGAAGCATGGGTGTGAACCTTTCCCCTGGGACATTGGAAGGACGAGCAAGTACAGTAGTGTGGTGAGTTGTGCATGTTGCGTTTTTCCTTGTTACCTTAGAGAACAAACAAGTCTCTCCTTAGCCCTCGGGTGGCCTGGTCTGGGCTCTGTATTCAGTGTGGCACACACTGCTTCCCTGGCCTGACCCTGACCCTGGAGTGCAATGGGAGGAAGATGACTGGGAGGGGGAGAGCACGGGGCTATTTTTGCTCCCATATCACTATCTAGTTAGACTCCAAGATGCTGTCCTTCACTGCTGTCTGCTGCCTCACTTGCTCTGTGGCTCTCAAGTGTTTATCATTGACAGGCTGTGAGCAGATGGACTGGCAAGAAGAGATAAATATGACCCAAGAAGATGTCACTTGAGAAACAGCTGAGGCTAGTGTTTCACCAGATGTCCCAGCTTTAACCCATTAGCAGCTTCAAGGACCTCAGCATTGTCAGTGGCTTAAACACGCTCCATTACCATAGAGGCAGGGCACAAAGGCTATTGTTACAACTTGCACAATAAGCAGATATTCCAAGTTTTTCCAAGGGGGTTGCCATGAACTCGAGCCCAATAGGGGCATGCAGTGGTGCTGTGTACTGTGGTTGATGGTGTCCTCTGCAACCTTGGCTCAAACAGCTAGAGTCAGTCAAAATGTTACCCATTTAGTGCTAAATAAGTCTGTTGCTGCATGAACCAGCAGATACCATGTTATGGCAATACTGACAGATGCTCCCAAAGGCATCTGTGTGATTGGGATACTGGTTTTTCCCTCAGTGGTTCTGAACTGGGTGTCCCAAGAGGCATTGCTGCTTCTGCTGCCCGATTAAATGTGCAAGCATGTGCCTGGTGGCAGTGTACCTCAGGCTGTGTCAATGTGGGCTGTTGATCACCAGATTGTGCCTAGAAAATACTGCAGAGCAGTAAATGAGCCCATGTGGGTGGGTGGATGTGCACAGCCACTGAGCTAGAACTTAGAGAGCACTTTCCAGCACCCTGGATGGAGAGCACACACAGCACAGAGCAGTGATGGCTCTGCATCTCACCCACTGTTTCTGTAGCTCTGCCCCTGTGGTCCTCCAGGAAGGGGTCTCGTCTGCTGCTCAGATAAATTTAATCACATTTAAACTGATAAAAGGAAGTTGTGGCTCTAAGGTCATTCCTGAGTACAGAGATGTGAGATTTCTAGATATTTGAACCAGTGAGACAATCTGGTTGTAGCCTGATCATGGGAGTATCTCCCACAAGGGCAGTATCTCCAGCTTCCACTAATAGCTTTATTCTGGTTTGTTGAAGGTGACTTTAACACTGCTTTAGTTGGTGTGGTAAGTCTTGCACGGGAGCAGTGTTCAGGGTGGCAGGAACACAGGCAGGTGTCTGTCACTTCCCATGTACCCCTTCCTGCTGTCAGTCTTGTCAAGACCTGAGCATCTTGGGGTTATTTCCTGTGTGAAGTTTGAAAAATACAAAATACCAGATTTACAGCATCTTGTGTTAAACCCCAACTTGTCACCTTCAGCTTTGATGGGGCCATTACCATGTATGCTCTCAACTAACATAGCCAGAACGCCCAGGGAAAACTGAGCACCTTTTCACTCACTAGTGTTAGTTAATGAATGTTTTCTACTCCAGGCAAAAATGAGCCTAATCGAATTGCTCTTTTCAAATTAATTGCCTTGTTCAAGGCTTGATCTGGGAGGTGGAAGAGCAACTCCTCTCACTTCATCTGTGAGAGTGTGAGGAAGTGTTTGGCACTGGATGAGCCTATTTCAAATGCAGCACTTATCTTGCTGGGTCTGTACTGTGGGATTCTGGAGAAGTCACAGGTTCAAATCTGCCTCTGTCTTTCATCTAAACCCCAGAATGAGCATCCCTCTTGGCAGCAGTCTGTGCAGTTTTCTACCAAATTTTGTAAAACATTTAGAGCCAGATTTTCAGCCAGTATCAAACAATGTCCTCAGATCCCCACAAATCCTTTTCCTGCTGAGGTGATGCCATATACTTCTAGATCTAATTCTGCACAGTTGGGAGGATGCTGACACTGAAGTCAGGGGTTGGTGTGTACCAGCAGAATCCTTTCCTTGCAACCAGTTTAACCTGAGATTCTTCAGGGGAACCACTCCTGGGCTCAGTCACAAAGCTGAGAGCTCCATAAAACAAGGATTGTACTGCTGACAATTTTTGTGCCTGAGCAGGGCTCCAAGGGCTTGGCTGTGAATGCCAGTATTTACTCAAGCTGCCCAGCTGCTTCTGGATGTGTGTGCTGTTTACATGCAGACTCCAGCTGGTTGCTACAGTAGGATTTAGACAGGCAGGGTCTGCTGAGAAGAAGCTTCCCTCTGCTACAGAGATGGGAAGGTGTCTGTTGCTAGCAGGACAAGCTGGCTGCTTTTATCACCCTGGACAAGAAAAGTCACAAAATTTGCCTCTGAAAAGCAAAGGAGTTGGTGGTGGTAATCTATAAAAAAGACGCTGGCACTCCCAGTGTGGGGGCATTTGATGTCTCTGCTGCACTTTAGTGACAGCTTTGCTGTGGCTTGGGAGTGCAAATAACTGAAGCACAGAAAGCAAGAACTCCCTATTTCTGTCCTAGCTGTTTTGATTTTGGCCACAAAATGGCCTCTTTTCCTAGGACATCACCTCTTCTCAATTCTCCCTGTCCCTTTGAATGTCACAGACAATCTTCATATGGGATGATACAAAAACAAGGACTGAATTTCTTGAAGATAGTGCTCAGGCAGGGAAAATCTGAAGCCGTTCTATGGGGTGGAAATCCAGCACCTCTGTGGGCTGACCTTCCAAGACTGTCCATATGTGAGTGGGTGTTTTAAATATCAACATTTCATTGGCATTTAATTCAATGTTTTGTTCAAAAGGGATTTTTTATTCCTCCGCCCTCCTCCCCAGAGTGCTGGGAAGTTCATCCCAGAAAAAAAGAAGACACTGGAAGATGTGTGTCCCTTGGGGTTTTTTGAGAACTGATAAGAATTGTGGAAAGTCCCATAGGTGTGCATTTTCCTTCATTACTCAATCAAACTTGGCATTAATATTTCTTTGGAACCTGCTGCTCTCTATTTCACACAGTTTGATTGTTATGACATGTGCAGTAGCTGAAATTTAAAATCCATTGAACTGGGGCCAACATCTTTTCAATGGCCACTGATTGGGATTTCTGTGATTTTTTTTTTTAGATACCTGTGGCAAATGTTTCACCCCTGTCTTTCCAGAGGAGCTGAGCATTTGTGAGTGCTCTAAAATAGAGCATGATGTGCTCCTAGGTTGGCAGTTTTAATGAGATCCATACAGCAGCTCCTGCAATCTCATTATTCTACTGCCTAGCAATTGTTAATGAGAATTCTCTTTGCTGAAAAAGTGAATATATTGTAAGGATAAAAATTGCTAGAGCTTATCAACTACTTTCTTATTAGGTTCCTCAGTCAGTGTTTTCAGATTAGAAAAAGAAAAATGTATTGGAAATGCTACTTTTAGGAAAACTACTCTCGAGAAGTAGAATTTTGGGAGTTTGCTTCCATATTTCTGATGCAAGATGCTAATTTTTTGTTTTAAAAGGTTGCATGAGAAAATGCAGATTTTTTAAATTGGGGATTTTCAATTATTTAATTTTTAATCAAGAACAAAGCAAGAGAATATGGTGCCTTACATCATTTTACTGGGCAAAAGTGTTACTCTTTCATTATTTTAAACGTATAGGCCATGCTATGCAGTAGAGCAATGTTTACTTCTTGATGGAAGTAGGAAGTCACTGATGTTATAATCAAGGACAGATCCTGCAAGGGCAGAACAGTATGAACTGCCTGGTGACATCTGGGCTGCTTTCTGGGCAAGGTGCCTCTCTTGTCATTCAGTCCATGCTCTCCCTCACCCTACATGGCCTGGATGCAAAGCCACACATGGGCTTTGGCTTCAGGTGACCTGGGAGCACTGTGGGGAGAGCTCAATGCCTTCTGCTATCCCTGTACCAATGGCACAGTCAGGTTTTGCCTGACCTGGCTTGCCCCTGAACCTCCTCCCTCCGTGCAGCAATCCCAGGTGAAGAGAGAACCATTCTTAGAAAGGCCCCCAGGCCCCAGAGCTGCTGAGGTCAGTGGTCCTCTGAGCTCAAGCCAACACAGAGCTGAGCAGACATTTGCTGGTAAGCTCATGTGGCTGCAGAGCCCTTGCCTTGCTGGGCCCACATGGTGCTGGCCTCGGGGCTCGCCTGCACTGAGAGCAGCAGGTGATTTCCAGAGCAGCCTTTCTGGGAGCTGCAGCCCAGGGAATGGCTGGGTTCACCTCCAGGACGGATCTCGGGGGTTCACTGCGGGCCAGGCGTGAGGAAGTCCCTGCTGCTGCCTGGCTTAGATCTTCCAAAACTGCTGAAGGCAGAAAGGGGAACAAGCAGCAGACAGCAAAGGGAAGATTAATTGGCCAGCTGCCTGAAGGGCTGGTTGGGGTTGTATTTCTTGTTCTTACCCTTGCAAATTTCTGCAGGATTGTAAATCTTGAGCTGTTTCCCAAATGGGGAGACTTCAGGTGTGTTTTTTTTAAATAAGTAAACCTGAGCATACTTAACTTTGACTCAACACCCAGGAATTCCCATTGGCTTTATTACACACTGACAAGCGTGCTGGGGAAAGCAGAACAGATCAATGGCTGTGTTTGAAGCGGGCCATAAATCACTCACGACACCAGGCAGCAGATTGAGTGACTCGCCTTGTTCCTCCTCCCCTCCCAGCAGCCCAGCACTGACCCTGGCTTGCCACCGAGCCCCGGGGAGAGCTGCCCGTGATTAATGCTGCAAATGAGATTCTGGCCCAGTCAGCAGCAGGCAAACTTGAGCCAAAGGTCTCTGCAGGGAAAAGTCGGAGGACAACAGAAGGCATCTGACAAGGAGTAATTTTAAATGGGTTAAATCCTACCCAGAGCCCATCACCTTTGCTCCATGCTGTACCCACTCTTCTCTCGGTGCCCCTGTGAAATCCTGGCTTCCCATGAGCGTCTGTGCCTGCCCCAAACATGCAGTGAGAGCCTTTAACGTCATGGGTTGGGCAGTGATGATGTTAAAGCTGCAAATGGGACAGGAACCTTTCTGATGCCAGACGTGGGAATTTGGCCTCTGACGGGTTTTGACTTTTCGAAAGGAGCCGAGATGGGCAGATGGATTTGAATTTAATACTTTCTTCACTGGAAATTGTAGCCTTGGGGTGATAGAAAATCAGACATATTCCTGGTCTAGACAGGAGAGGGGTGTGAGAACCTCCAGAGTGCCAAGCACTCTCCTCCCCTGCCCCTGTGCGCCAGGGCTGGCGTGGGAAGGCAGGGACAATAAGAAAAACTGCTGGAAAAATCACACCATTTTCTTTTGAAGCTTTCAGACCGCTCTTTTGTATTTAGTGATAGATTGAGATCAAAATTAGGGAAATTATAATTTTAAAAATGAAAGCAATAGAAAGCACAGCCACTCATGCAGTCTGGTTGAAACCTTTCTTTTTGGTGGGAGGAGAGAACGAGATCTATATTTTGTCATCCAAATTGAAAAAATAAACCTTCCTCCAATTCCAGCAGTGGCTTATCACCTCACTTTGGAGCTTTCTTTGTGGAGAAAACAGTTAAGCAACTAAAAGAAGCCCATCCCTCTGTGCACAGAGCTTGTTCCTTCCATAGGAGTACAGGATACTGGGAGTGCCTTATGCTGGCAGATAAGAGATGCCAGGGCTGTGGGTCTGCCCACAGGCAAGATCTTAATTAAAAATTATCTATATCATATCAAATACTTTCCTGAAACTTTTCCTGAATATTTTCCTGAACTTTTTGTCTTGTACTAAAAAGAAATCAAGGGAATATTTTGCAGGATCCTGACATTCATACTTTTATCATCTACATGCTTTTTTTTCTTCTCAAAAGGTCCAAGCCCTGTGCTGATACAGAGTTTGGTAAATAAGAGGTCTTGGTAACATTGACAGAAAATTCTTCTTTTTTTCTATGTCAATAAGAACTGTAGGAGAAGCAGGAAATGCCATTCATGATAGCATCTTCAAGCTATTCCTGAAAAAGCAGACCTGTAATGGACACCCAGGGGCCATGCCCTGTCTGTGCAAATAACCTCAAAATTCAGGAAAATGCAGTAGAAATCAGCCACTCTGGGGATGGGACCCTTCCAGCCCCACAGGCAGGGCAATGTGCAGTGTTAGCACATACCAGGGGACTTCTGCCAGTTGTGAAAACAGAGTTTGATGTTGGCACTTTGGTTCCTGTGCTCTGGGAGCGGGCAGGCCTGGCCAGGTTTCTTTCCTTTGTGGTTTCTTTATTTGGGCAAAGCAAAGCATTCAGAAATGGAAACTTGGTGAGGAGATACCTTTTCTTTCCCTGCCATCATGCTCCTCTCAAGCACCACTCAGTTTTACTTTACAGGGTTTCCCTTTCATCTGAAACCTTCCAATTTCAGGCAGGTTAGCTTGCCAAGGTGCACCTTCCCTTTCATAAATATTGCAGTAGCTACAGGCTATGGAGACTTAGCCAAGCCAGTTCTCTTCATCTATCATGATCTCACCCCTCCCTTAACCCCCTCCTCTCCCACCCTCTCATTAAATAAGAACAAAAGGTAAACCGTAACCCTCTCACATGCCACATTAATATATGGTATAATTTTCCAGTTCTGCCCAGTTCTGGTATGGCGCTGAGTGCTTGTGTATAAAATGGGGCATCCCTCATGTTGGGAACCCTTGCAATCTTCTGTCAAAACTTGCTCCACACTGGAACATCCTGGGGTGCCCAAATACTGCTCAAACAACGAGGTATTGTGCACTTTCTGCCCCCTGGGCATTAGAGGGTGAAGGACTCACCCCTGCTCCCCAGAACCTTGGAGGCAGCTTTCCAAACTCCTGTTTCTCTGACCTTCAGCTCTTGGAGGTTTAGCAGAGCTGCTGTCCCTGATGTTTTGAGGGTCAGGTCTTTGGGGAAGTGGCACTTGCTCTGTCCTTGCCTGCTGTGGAGGTTTTCCTGTGGGTCTGGGGCTCCAGGAGCTCTGCAGCTCACGCTCCTGCCAGGAGCCAGGGCTGCTCTGCCTCCCACCTGGGCTGCAGAGTTCAGTTTAGTTCTGCAAACAGAAATGACTTGAAATACAGGTTCCCAGTGCTCAGCTAAGGAAGGAATGCTTTTCATTCCCTTTGGCTTTCTGGCACTGCTAACACATGGGAGAGTGGGTTTTGTGTGCACCCTCAGTGCTGGTCTGTTTAGGGCTCTGTACACAGGCACTCGTGTGACTGCAAAAAGGCACACTTTAGGTCAATATGCTTTTACCATGTTTCAAGGATAAAATTACTTCTGGTTAAAGCAGCCAAAGGCAAAGATAAGCAACTAATATCTCATGGAACGAACTCACAGAACCATTCCTTTGCTCTAATGTCATGACACTAGATGCTGAACTGTGCCTAGTCCTGTTAGTGGCTGCATTACAGCAGTGTCCAGACCCCTAGATGCTCTGACTGTCCTCACCCCTGTGCATAGTGAATTCTACACATGCATTTAAGCTTGAGAACATAGATGATGAAATGGGTGAAGGATGAGATCAGAATCTGTGAAGTGACGTGGAAAAGTACTCCTCAATAATTTCATGTAAAGAATCGTAGAAAGGAAACAAATTCTTCTGTCTGTTTCAAATTTTCAGGGAAAATGTTGCATCCAAACAATTGGCATTCTGTTTGGGGTTTTTTGGTTCTTTGTTTTGTTTTCTTTTTTCTTTGTTTAATTTGGGGTTTTTGAGGGGTTTTTTTGGTTTGTTTTCCTTGGAAAGCACAAACAATTATAAACAAAGTACAAAACTGCCATAAAATCTTAAAGTTTCACCAGAAGTTAGCTCATACCTTGCTGCTTACATGCAAGATACATGGAACTGATCTCACAGTCATAGGGCTGACTGTATGATGAAAGTGGTCCAAAAACTATATTTCCCATATGTTTTCTTGGAGACTTTTTAACAAACTCTGACCATCACTAGGCAGAGCAGGTTATATGGAGGTGGCCTTTAAGGCAAATATGCTTTACCCCTGGCACCACCCTCCATTGCTCCCCCAGCAGAGATGCACTGCTCTGCATTTCTCCAGTCTCATTTGCTTTCACTCTGAGTCCCTTTCATTCCTGCTCAGGGCTGTTCATCAGGGGCTCTGCTGGACCCTTGCTTGCTGCCAAGTGTGATTTTCCCTCCTTCCCTGTTTCTAAAATGTCTCCCCTTGCATGCCCACAGTTACATCTGTCAAGGACACCAACAGGTGACACCTTCCTCCTCCCCATCACGTCAAGGCTAGAAAAGGCTGTGGCAAGGGGAGCACTTACAAATAAGGCCAGATTTGGGGACCGAGGTCCATGATGCATTTTTTTATTTATACCCATGCACGCACACTCGCGTGTATGTCACAATGACTCCAGGGGACTGGAGGGGACTTTCCACAAGGATTAACTGAGTGTGACTCCAACAAGGTAACACAACGAGCTCGCCTCGGCTGCTGGGTGCTCAGCTAGGGCTTTTTGTCATATAGAAACTGTTTTTTTAAAGAGCTTAATGTAGTTAATGAAAGATACACTGGATCCTGCAGTCCTAATCTGGTGAAAACCTTACAGGAAAACTCAGATGGTTTGTAATGGGTCTCCCTTTAAAAGATCATTGCCAGATTTTGTTACTGATCGTGCAGTACTACAGAGATGGTGTCTTCTAGTTACCAACTGCATGTGAACAGTGAATCTCTGCTCCAAAGAGTGCACAGATCCAGATGCTGGGTGCAATCTGATGAAGAGTAGAGATCTGAAGACTGAAAAATATGCTGGATTTGTGCCAAGTACAATTCTCTCCCTAAAGTGCAAAGGAATATACATTATGGTTGAATTGGATCCTGAAAACAAATGAGGAGGGAAGAATATGGACTTTCTTTTTGCATCACCTTTACCTCTGTAAACATTCAATTCACCAGGTGGATCTTTGACAGACACTTTGAAGAATTACCTGTCATCTTTTTAATGTCGATGGCATGCTCTTGCTCTATCTAAACTTTAGTACAGCATCTTCTAAAAAAGCATTTCTAGTTCATTGTTACATTAAGGCATCCAGACTGTGCTTAGTACCTGCATTATCTATAAGGTACAGAGACCTGTGGGCATCACCCATTGATGCTAAAGACCTCCCCTGGGACAGAAATGAAGAAGTGGAGTTAGAAAGCTGTGGATAGCACCCATATGTGCAGCAGTACATGTAATACATAACTAGCACTTCCCAATGGAGGATGCAGTGAGAGCACCTTGGACACTGGGTGTGTAACAGGGTATTGAGCTTTGGGACAGGTCTTCTGCTGTGGGTGGTACATGTGCATTTGCAGGCTCAGGTCTCAGGGAACCTTTATGAAGTATGAGAATACTGCCACTGACATAATGGGGCACAAACTTCACATCAGTCCTGGATGCAGGGCTTTGAGTCTGAGCCATATGTTATGAAAATAGGCCAATTTCCAAATGAGAGGTTTGGTGCTAACCTATCCCAGAAACTGTCACAAAGGTGGGGTAGAAAGGTTTCTGGTTAATGGTTTTGGTTGCAAGAAGAGGAGCCGGTTGTGCCGGTGCCCTGAATTGAGTTGAAAATGCTGTGAGGGTAGAATTTCTGAAAAAAAACCCAAAACCCAAAACCCAGAACAACCCAAAACCAAAAACCCAGCTAGGTTTCTGGGGGTTATGCTACAGTGCTGGAGAACAACAGAGTTGATGCATGTAGGAATCAAGAGATTTAGAGGGTGTGAATTTAGACTTTTCCAAAGCACAGTTTCATGTACTGCTGGGAGAAGGGATCAAAACAGTTTGCTTTTATTCCTTTCCAATCCACCCACTGATCCTTGACCTCATTCATGTCTTTGAGTGGCTGTCAGCTGTAATGCAGAAGTGAAACTCCTGATCTGAATTTCTCCTGCACTCTGAGCATCAGTGAGAGAGCTGCCCCTCAACAAAAGTCTTCCATGGTGCCTCCCAGACTTACCACACCGCAGTCAGGGGGAGCAGGAGCCTCATCCTCTCCTTCACCTGCTCTCACCACAGCTCCCTTCATGAGTTATGTGCACGCTGCATTCACGAGCACAGGCAGCCACTGAAGAATAATTTAATAGGGTTAATTTGCACAGCTTGACCCCAGCATGTTTCTGCTCATCCCAGGAGTCAGCTGGTATCAGTGAATTATGATTCTGACTAACCACATGCAGCTGAGTGTTTGTAGAAACACTTGAGGCTCTTCAGCACTCATACTTGTAAGAAACACCTACATAGGGTGGTCAGGAAAGATGAATGGAGGGAGCCTTATCCTGCCCAAAAACCCCAGAGTGCTGGAGAGAGCAGGAATGGCTCAGCAGAGTAGCAGCTGAGAGCACATAACTCTGCAACACTTGGTGGCTTTATGCATTCCTTCCTTCTCTTTTCCTGGCTTACACTTAGGCTTTAGGATAGGCAAGGCAGTATTTTCAAAGTCACATTGTCCCAATGGGGATGTAAGGGGGTTTTGGCCAGAGGACACTGCTTGTGAAGCAGTGCAGAGTTTTAGGGAGGCTGAACCCATTATCACATTTTTGAGCTCTAGTTACAGCACTGCCAGAGCATGGCCAGGCCACTTCCTACTGGTTGTTTCATGAAAACCAAGATCTCTGTGCTGAGTTTTATTGCATAGCATCAAAGCATTTTGCTTGTCAGTGGGACATTAATGGAAACTGGGCTCCTAAGGCCCCAAGGGTTCAGGGATCAGCTCACTACTTGCTCTCCTGTCCAAAACCAGCCTCCTCTTGAAATCTTGGGATGGCTGAGAGTGGCTATTCCTGGTGACTGGAAACTTAATTTTGCTCCTACTGACTGAGCATTGATGGATGAACTGAAAAAGGCTGGCTATCCTACATCAAGGAAGTATCAAGCATTTGAAAAATTACCCTGCTTAGCAGTTTAATCTTTTGATACTTCTATGAAAGTAAGTAAATTGAAAGGTTTTGCTTGACAGGTTTCTATTTTCTTCCTCTGGTATCCCCTGGAGATAAAAAGAGAATTTAGCCATGTGCTTTACAAGGTTCGATTCAGTGTTGGTGGGGCTGAGTCACATGCCTGCTCTGATTGATGCCATCACACCCATGCAACACACAACATGTTATTGCTCAGTGCCTTAGCAACATGCACTGTAGCCTGCCTCCTGCAAGCCTCTCACCTTTGCCTTCCCTTCAGGGCCAGTATTTAGCAAACAGAATTTGCAGTGCCATGGTTACCAGAAAATAAGGCTTGGGACCTTTGTGCCATTTGCCAGTATCTTGGGTGATTTCATCAGCTTATAGTATTGCTTTTGCTAATTCAGCATTTCATAGAATTGTAGCTGGTGGGGGTGCAAATCAAATTTTGGGGAGTCTCAAGATAGTGACATTTTGTCTCTCACTGCAATGACAGCTGGAGCTTTCACATGCTGAAGCACAAGAGAGAATTAGGGAACTTCTGTTTAAGTTTCCATACCATCTGACAGCCCTGGCCAGTGAACTATAATGTGTGTACTGTAATATAAGGGACATCTAACCATTTATATGGAAGGGAATTAGTTCCAAGAGGAGAACTCCAGGAGCCCAGAGATCAGCTAAAGGCTAAGGACTGGAGTAACCCAAGCGCTGCCTCTGGCTGTAGCCATTTATGGCTCGGAATAAGTCTGAAAACAGGACACGTCCTGGTGCTTGCAACCAGGTGCTTTCCCAGACCATCCTGATACTTTCATGACACTTAATAGCTGCAAATTCCATGAATGTGTTTGGTCACCTTTTCCACTCGTTTAAGCTTTTGGTGACCTGCCTACTCCTTGAGCTGATGACCCTGGTCCTCAATGTCCAATGCTGCACACCTCACTGCCATTGTGTGGCAGAATCTTGCTTGTTTTTTCCTTAATGTTCTGCCTCCTGGATGTGATCCTGGAGTATGGTTCTTAATTTGCAGACCATGGCCTTTCACGTCCCAACAGCTGTCAGAACATTGCTGAGGTTGAGGTATGTCAGGTCAGGACCTGGCAGAGGAAAAGGGGGCCCTCAAATAGAAAACTGACTCTTCAAAATGTCTCCTTTTGTCTCCAAATTCAAGTGCAACCATCACTTCTTACCTCAAGAGTCAAAATTTAATTTTATTACCAAGTTTTCTCCTGAAATCTGAGCTCATGTTGTAAAGACAGACAGATTTACAAACTTGATTGGGTGGAGTTATTCATCCTGAGTCTGCTGGCTGTGTATCACCCAGCTGGGTATTCAGATGTTCTTCAGTGCAGGGATGGTTCTGACTGTGCACCAGTCTCTGACTGTGCTCCCTGGGGTGTCTCATCAGTCACCTGCCTCACGAGCACAGCTCTCACTCCTCAGTGAGCTGAAGCCCACAATATTTTCATGATGTTTTCATGATGCCCACACAAGCACTTTCAGGGTGAATGTGCCTCAGTGAAGTGTGTTTGTGAACCTTCCTTGTCTTTCTCCAAGGACCTTGCCAAAGGAAAGGACCCTCCTTTTTCTTTTTTAAGGAAAAATGCTCGCCACTGTACATGAAGTGAATGCACTTGGAGCAAAATTGTTCTATGAAATCAAGTATTTATTCAAGATCACAGATGCAGGTATTTAAGCACCTGAGGCTTCATAGAAGCACCCAGAGGTGCCAACTTTCAAACATCCCTTGTTCTGCAATGCCAGGTCTTTTTCAGACACTCTCAGGAAAGGTGAGAGAGAGTCTGGAAGACAGCCTAATTCTGAGACACTGCTTAGTCCATATTGTTCTCTGTAGGTAGAGTCTCTTACAAAAAGAAAGCTAGGAATCTGGGGGTTTAATGCCTCTGGGGAATAGCTGCTCAACCTCTGTCTTGCTTTATGCATCTGGGTTTTTTATCTATGCTTTGCAGGACTGCATTTCTTTGATCAAAATCATGAAGGATTGGCTCAGCTGGGATTAAGAAGGACCCATGAGCCTGGCTCCCATTGCTGAGTTTCAGGCACACAACTCCCTGATGGAGCTGCAGAGAGACAGAGGTGCTTTATTCGAAAAGAGTCTCAATACAGAAGCGGTTGACAGGAGATCTCTCTCTGGTGTTCAGATTTTCAGGACCTTTCCTTCCCTGTTGTTTTTTTTTTTTTGCCTAAATTCATCCTGTTTTACAAGCTACACCATTTTACAGAGTTTTCATTCAAGAGGTTGAGTTCCTGCCTATTGTGTCAAATGCAGCTCCCTAGGAAAGGATACAGGCACTGTCCCCTTTACAGCAGCTCAACAATTTCCATTGTCATAGGATAACTGTGCACACACACAGACACCTACTTTGCAGAGAATTGCATTTAACATGAGGAAAGAGAGCCAAGCTTCACTTGCTGCAGGCAAAGCACAGGACATAATCTCTTGCACCATGTCAGAGGATGTGCAATAGCTCATTAGGCAACAGCACCTTCATCACACATCAGATCCTCACATCCTGACCAGTGTGGGAGGAGGACGGGAAGGACATCATCCAATTTCCTGACATCCTTCTGTGGTTGTGTCATCACAGTAGCTGCAAATCTGTCTTGAAGGTATTTTTAATCAAAATTTCACTCCAGCCCAAAACCAGTGTACACACTCCTGGTTGAAAAGAAGCATGTCTCCAACAGGCAGCTGAGTTCAGGTCTCCCAGAGCGGCCATAAATATCCTCCAAGGAGCAGGACAAATTCAGAAAGACAAATACTGTTAAAGGGTCCTTGGCATCATCAACTTTCACTTTGGTTTCCACTTAGCATCTTCCTGAGGCAAGGCAGATCTCCCTCCACCTGTGCTCTTGTGTGCTCTTTGTGCCGAGATCGCAGCATGGGATATTTTTGTAAATTATCTAATGACCAAACTGAAAAGATAGTCTTTCTAAGGTTACCACTGAAGGCAGGACACGACTCCAGAGCACAGTATCCAAGCATCTTTGCTTTCCCTGGGAAGGTGGTTGGCTGCAGTGCCTGCCCCGTGCACCCAATGAGAAGGGCTGCAGGGCTTGGGTTAGCAGTATCTCCGTGATATGAGCCCCCATAGGGTTTATGTCATACCTATATTTCAGAAGTTACAGAATGTGGAAGATATTATTACCAAAGTAGCATGTTGCAGAGCCAGCTCCTCTGGCCTAACGACACCTTCTTTTTAAAGGTGTCTGTGTAATGCAAATTTAAAATAAGGGCTGTGGAGTGGTTCTTTATTAGAAGTAAGATGAATTCCTCTCATCCCTTTACATGGAGAATGGAATGGTTGTGCAGCAGTAAATGGACCTCAGGAGGAATCCAATGTGTAAAGCTGAGACCTGGTTTGGGAGAGCACTATATTAGCAAGGGCAGGTCTTGTGTCCACAATGACAGTCACAATCTCTTGTCTGTACCTGATGTGAAGCTGAAATTTTTCCCGGACATGAATACTGTCACATTGATCTTGCTGATGCATCTGTTAGTTAAACACACTGTTCAAATATTGTAGTGTTGGAATTCAGATTTTTTTAATGGTTTTGAAGTCAGGCAAAATGTTTGTCCCTGCTTTTTAATGGAAAGTTACAGGTTCTTTGGTTTGTGATTTTCAATCCTACTGGATTATTTTGTTTACTTGTAATCCTGTAATGTTAATAAGCTTACAGTAGATCTAAAAAAGGGAATCTAAAGTTGCTGGGATTGGTTAAAACAACTTTTCAACTAACAATTTTCTTCTCACTTTAGTTTACACTGTGGTGTTTGAACTTTTGTATTCTTTTAAGCAATCTCTCCTGGTTGGACAAAACATTTCCACCAGAAGCAGTTTTTGCTTTCCATGTGTGCTGTGCAATGGTATCATCATGCTTCTGTCTGCATCCCAGGACAGCAGAATTCTCTCATTCTGATTATCAAAATTGCTTCTGATAGGAAATAAATGATTTTAGTAGTTCTGGGCCTTGGGCTGAGCAAGGGCTCCTGCCCTCCTCTGGAAGGAATGTCAGATCTCTGAT
Source organism: Anthoscopus minutus (assembly GCA_013399455.1). NCBI lineage: Eukaryota > Metazoa > Chordata > Aves > Passeriformes > Paridae > Anthoscopus > Anthoscopus minutus. The sequence continues at coordinate 48,577 of VWYI01044903.1, forward strand.
CATCCATTCCTAATCTGGGACCAAGCCCTTGACCACGGCTAGAGCATTATTAGGACTAGGGCACGTAGCACAACAAAGATGGTCCCAGAAGTGACTTCAACCAGTAAATTGCAACCAAGTATGGTTCTGTGCACCAAAAACCAACATAAGGAAATTCTGTGGCCAGCTCTAATGGAACAGGAACTTTATTCCTACTTTTTCTGTTACTCAATGTGCCCAAGTGGCAATATCTTCTATTTTGGGGAGTGGAGAAGTCTGGAGGTGTTTCTCATCCCCCATATGCAATGCCAAGAACTTGGGGAATGATTCAGAAAGCCTATTATTGTCTGTGTAAGGGCTAGTCCCCATTGTTCCCCCAGAGCTGGGAAAACTTGGAATGATTCACTGTACCACCTCTTTATACAAACTGAGCTGCTGTGAAGAAAGAACCCCCAAAAAAGTACAGCAAAGAATGAAATCAGAGCAAAGTTCTCAGTCATCAATTTGAATTAGCAGGAATTTTCACTATGTAAAGGAAGCAAGGCATATGAGCCCAAAAGCTTATAGGCATATGTGCCCCTCAAGCAACAAAGAATTGTTTCTTTGAAACAATTAGAACAAGAAAAGTTCTAAAGGTAAGATATTGGGCAGATCAGGTTTTAAGAGGCAAAGTTGGGGCATTATGAAGGGTTCTCCTGAAGTTCATCTGGAAAACTGTTCTTTTCGAGAGAGAGAATCATACACAGATGTCTGTCCTCTGTAAGGATACGGTCATTCTCCTGCAGGAGATATAAAACCTCTCTGGATGCCTGAGTCCTTATCTGGCTTCAGAAAAGAAAAGGAGCAAAAGCTTTTTTCAAAAGACAGAAAATGGGGCAATATTTGATTTAGTCAATTTCCATTCCTAATTCTCTTTGCAGGTTTTTGCTTTTTGGCATTTTTCCTAGCCCTTTTCCCCACACCATCTGTAAAATTGGTTGGACAATATCCCATCTCTGTGCCTAACTTTCTGTGCCTGACAGGCAATTCTACTTTTCCCTCCTCCCAGGAGTCATCAGGCCCAAGGGGATGGCGGGCAGGAGTGACTGTTTGCAGGATGGCATGAACTGGAAGGTCCTGAAAGGGTCACCAGCTGTGATATAAGGCTTGTGAAGTTTTTGTAGGGTTTGAGGAACAAAACAGTAGAAGCCCAAAGTGTGTTTTCGCTTTCTCTCTCCCAACTTCATTTACTTGCTCATTAAACTCAGAAGCATGTAGCTACACCCAGAGAAAATTACTGCATTTCGTAACCTGTAATTGATTTGCCTATTTATGGGGAAACTGGTATTTCGGGACTATCCAACTGTGCCATCTCTATCACCTTTTCATGGGTCTCTGTCTGTTTGGCTGCTGCAGAGAAGCCCTGGTGTGTGTTTGCCTGGCACAGCCTTGGCAGATCTGTAGGCTGAATTCCTCACTGCAGGTTACTGAAATGGAGAGAGCTCTTATTTGTAGATGGGGCAGATATTCGTCGCAGCATGCTCAGCTCTGTTTGTCTGCCTGGGTGTTGGTATTCCAGCAAAGATTTTGAAACACATCAGTGTGCTGTTTGCTGCTAGTTATGTTCCTTTTCTGTACTGTTAGGAAGGGTAGGGGCATGGCTGGCATGGAAAGTACTTCAGCCCATGGTTACTGACAGGGTAATTGCCCCCCATGTTACCTCTCTGTCTCCTGGGATTTTCAGCCACTGTAAATGCAGGGATGTGGTAGGATGTCCATGTGAGCTGGGAAGGAGGTAAGGGTCCTCAAAATTCTTCTTCTGTCTCAAGGGCATAGTTGCTGAAAATCCAGTTCAATGGCCCCAGCTTTGCTTTGATGGTCACAGCTGTAAGGACACAGTGCAGGACAAGAAAATGCTGGTTAAACCACATTGTTGATCTCAGTTTTAACTACTGCTTCTACCTTCTGAGGCTGGAAAGCCTCACAGATAATGCACTGGCCATGAAGACTGATCACTTGGTGTTGTTTCTGTAGCTAATGCTGAGTTTGGAGCTGGTTATACTGCTAACCCTGCTGGTGTGAAAGGTATTGCTTCAGGCTTGGATGTTACAAGAGTCTCGCCATGCATAAATAATGATTGAGCTGCCCAAAATAGCCCAGGACAAGACCATCCAACCCATAGCTGATGTATAAGTCAGAACTGAGGGTCAGCTCCAGCCTCAGCTGAGGGGTTTGCAGCTGCTCAAAGGTAGTGCTGGGTACTTGGTCCAGTAAATCCCTCCTCAAGAAGCCTGGTTTCCTTAGGGAGAGCACAGCCCCAGTGTGCTCTGCAATGCCCCAGCAGGTATTTGGAACATAGGAGCAGAGTGGGACCTTGGGTTGGGATGTCCAGACCTTCTTGGTGAAGCTGCAGCCAGCTTGGGCAAGCCCAGGGTGTGCTGGGGGACAGCAGGGCAGTGGTGGCAGGGAAACCATGGCTGCTGCTGCTGCCAGCTTTAGGAACTGATCTCCAGCCAAACTGCAGGAGGGAGGAGGACAACCAGAGCAAGCAGGAGGCTCTGCAGGGATCTGAGACCGTATGACACAGCAGTGAGGAGAGGAACCTGCAGCCCAGAGGCACCTGAGGTCACTCTGTGGCAGCTGGGATTCACTGAGGCTTTCAATCCAGGCTGGCTCACGGCAAGCTGAGGGCACTGCATGACTGTAACAAGACCTGCCTTTCTTTCTAACCCAAAAGCATGAACACTTATTAAATTTTCTATGTCTGGTGGGAAACACCACTCCTTAGGAGCTAGAGCTGATGCGAGGATACTTTGTGGAAGGCAAAAAGAACATTCATCTGTAAAACACCCTGCCCATGCAGTGGGACCTTGCTGAAGTGTTAGCTTAGGGTTTCTTTGCAGCAGAAACTGGAGCTGTCAGACACGGCTGTATTCACAAATGCAAAACATTTTATAGAAACCAAAGAGGGGCAGGAGTCTGTGTTTTCTAGAAAGCATTTCCAACACTTCAGTCTTCACGGTTTTTCTGTTGCCTTTCTTCCGTCACATTGCTCCTGTCTTCCATTTCTCCATCTCCTTCTTTGTCTTCTTTTTGGATGCCAAGTTATGTCAGCTTGTCCAAGGATCTCTGCAAACCCCAGTCTGGAGCCAGTCACATTATGTGAGAACCTCCCTTCACTCCATCCAAACTGTGATGCTCAGAGAGGTCAATCTGACTGAGGCCAGGAGCTGGATGTCCCCTTGTTGCACTTGGCCCAGTGTCTGGAGCTTACTGCTATGTCAGAAGCCATCACACACCCTCTCCCTTGAGAAAAATGACCTCGGGCCATGCCACCATCTCCAGGTTATCCCCTGCTAATTGCAGGACATCCTGGGGAAGATGGTGGCATTTTCACCTTTGATCTCAGTGCTGCAAGGCTGGGTTCTCTCTTCTGCAGACTCGGAGAGAGTGTAGGTGTTTGCTTTAGGCTACGATGACATGAGAAATACCTTAGTGAGGCGAGGCGTGGGTGTATTGGGGCGTGACTCAGAGGAAGTCAATGTACAGGGATTTGTTTTGTGTGCAAGAGATCTATTCACTTTAGTTACCAGCATGGGTGTAATTACTTTTTTTTTTTTTTTACATTTTATTATTTTGATTATTAATCATGTCTTAAGAATGGCTGAGCCAATGAATATTATGTATTCAATTTCAAAATATCCAAGATACATATTACCAAGGGCTCACTTGAGAGAGCCAGGGAATTTGATGACAGTTCTCTAGATTCTGATGAGGGACCAGTGCAAACTGAAATGGCTGGTAGCCTGGGGCAGAGTGTCTTTCTTCAGAAAGAGAATAGTGAAGGATATACTTAAAATTTGGCTTGGAGTAGTCAAGACAACTATGGAGAGGATCACTGCAGAAACAGCAAGATTCAAAGAAAAGGAAGCTGCTTGTTTAATTAATCCAGATGTCCTTGGATTTGGAGTTGAACCTCTTTTTCTCTTATTTGTTTTAATTGACAATAGACAAGATTAACTACAGTTCTTACATAGGATAAGAATCACTTTGAGGTTATTCAAGTTTGCAGAGCCTTTGGTCTTGTCTTAATACATCCAGTCAATCTTTCTGCAGCAAAAATCTTGCCACAGCTTGGGGCCCTATCCTGGTTCTGGACCCCTCAGTTCAGGAAGGACACTGAGGTGCTGGAGCGAGTCCAGAGAAGGACAATGGAGCTGGGGAAGGGTTTTGAGCACAAGTCCTGTGAGGAATGGCTGAGGGATCTCAGGGTGTTCAGCCTGGAAAAGAGGAGGCTCAGGAGGGGCCTTCTCTCTCTCTATAACTCCCTGGAAGGACGGTGCAGCCAGGTGGAGGTCAGGCCCTTCTCCCAGACCCAGCAACAGGATGAGAGGGCACAGTCTCAAACTGAGCCATGGGAGGTTTGGGTTGGACATTAGCAAGAAGTTCCTCACAGGAAGGGTGATTAACACTGGAATGGGCTGCCCAGGGAGGTGGTGGAGTCACTGTAGCTGGAGGTGTTTAAGGAAAGACTGGATGTGGCATTCAGTGCCATGGTCTAGTTGATGTGCTGGTGTTTGGTCACAGGTTGGACTCAGTGATCTCAGAGGTCATTTCCAAACTAATTGTGACCTGATTCCGTGATTCTGTGATATTCTGTAGAGTTGCTGTGGTGTGTATAAAACAAATCTGAGAGGAATGCACAAGGATCACACAGCCCTGCTGCAGGAAAGCTCCTCTTGTCACCACCCTGGTGCGTTCAGTTGTGAGATCACTACAGTAATACAACAATTTATGCCAAACCAAGTCAGCAAGCAGGTTGCAAATCCTGTAAAAGTTAACTTGAGAGAAATAGTACTTCAAAGCAAATAGTAATTCATTTTCCAAGAACAAGAGGGTAGATTGAAGTGAGAGGCACATGAATCATGCTGCCTGTAATTTGACTTCTGCTCCAGTTTGAGACTAAAATCACCTTGTGTTAGGAGGTGACTTGAGAGAAGCATCTGAGCCGTCTTGCACTGATCAAAACCAAAAAATGTTCCTACAAACTGTGCAAGCCTGGAATGTTCTAATAGTCAGGTTCTGAGGATTTGATAATGTATTTCTGTTCCTTGGGAAATTCTAAGATGTGTTTGTGTTCATCCTAAGGGAGAGAAACAGTGTCAAGATATTCAGGAAATAATGAGGGGACTTTTTACAACTAAGTACAGTATGTTGATCTGAATATATTCTATAAAGCTTCTGAAATATATTTTATTGAAATGAAACTTCTATTGGATCTGCAAATATTAAGGATTCTGAACCAATTCTCCAAAGCATGAGAGATGTTTAAAATGAAAGATCTTGGTTTACTTAGAAATTCCAATTCAAATTATACTTGAGCTAAGACAGGGAAGAGGAAGAGGGAGGTCTGGACCAGGTGGTTTTGTCATGGGAAGAACTGAGCGGTTTTTCCAGGGCAGAGCATAAAATGCTCAACTGGACACATGAGACAGTATGTGCAGGCTGGAAAAGTGCTGTTTCAGTGTGTTAACCCTGTTCAGAAACAAAGTGACTGGGTTTGTACAGCAATGCCTGGAACTGTGACCTGGCCAGCTCCAGAATAAAACTGGGTTTATGCCATCGCACAGGAGTAAATGCATGGCCTTCATGGGTCATGTCAGCCCAAGGCTGCTGCGTGCACAGCCTGCTTGGGCAGTGCACCTGCTGCACTGACACTTCTGTTGTGTTTTGGGAGGACTGACAGTCTCACTGCAGCCTGGATGGTTGTAGGTCTCCTGGAGAATCAACCACTCTTAAGACTTCCCTTTTTCATTTCCAGTGCTCACATGAGGTGCCAGCAGCTTCCTCTTTTTATTGCTGGCAGAGTGCATGTCACTGCTGATGTTGAGGTGTTCTCAGCCTGTAGTACAGAATAGGATGGAATGACAAAGGTCTCTCGGCAGAAAAGGGAATGAGACAGAAGGAGACCAGTGCTGGTGAGTGTCAGGAACACTGAGGAATAGGAAAATTTCCAAGCTCTATCTCACACTTTGTCAATCCCTGGTTGACTTTTCCACAACTCACTCCTTGTACCTTATAAATAATACTTAAGTCAATGTAGACAATTGTGGCTACTGGTGAAAACCACAGAGAGCAGCTAAACACAATGGAAATTACTTATTCCACCATTTGGTTTTACTTTGGAGCAAGAAAAAACTTATAAAAAGAAATGAGTCATTTCTTGTTTTCATCTGTCTTAGCTTTTGTCTGCTCAACATCATGTCTTTTCTGTGTGTCGTTGTGGATTTAATTTTTTTGTTGTTGTTTTTTATTTATTTATTTTTTTCCTGCTTTGCGTTCTTGCTTTGTGATTGTCTTTCAATGACAACTGCTAGCACCACAGGGCTAAAACCCAGTAAAAGACAAAGCAAAACCACCATGCCTTTGGGGAAATGACTCTGCTACCTTGCCAAGAAACATGTTTGGCAGGTTTATAAGCCAAGGTGGAGTTGGAGTTCTCTGAGCCCTTCTGCCCTCCTTCAAAGATGTCAGGTGGGAACCTCAGCAAAGCTAATATCTTGAGTAGCATCTCCAGGGTTGGGCAAACTGGTTCAGGTAGAAGAAATTGCAGTTTAGGCTGAACCATTGCCGATTTCTTGATGCGCTGAGCCTAAATTTTGTCTTCTTCCATCTCAGAAATCTAAACCTGGAATATGTCTGTCCTCAGAGCTTAGCCTTTGTAGACATTGAGAAATGTCTATCTGGTATCTTAAAATCTTTCCTGTGTGTCTGTCTATCTGCCCTACCTTGAGGCTGATTATTTGAACATCAGCCAGCATTTACTCCATGCACACCTATCCCAGAGTGGTGTGGATTTCAGGCCTCTGGTAGAGATTTACTCCCCACAGGACCACAAACTGATGTGTCCCTCTGGCTTTGCCAAGAGGTCGTTAGAAAGTAGGGGCTGTGGGGATGCATGTGGTTAGCCCAAGCAGCCACTTGTCATTGTTGGAGAGTCTGTGTGGTTTTTATGAGGAAAGGGATTGAATAGTCTTCCTCTGAGTTGACTCAGAAAAAACAGAGTGAGGGGCTACATGGAGAGGTTTCTTTTTGCCCTTAGGGAAAAATCCTGGTGATTACACCTCCCTAAAGAATTGGTCTGTGCACAACAAAGTTGTTTTTCAGTTGTATCAGCCCTAACTCATTGCTGAAACAGTTACAAGCTGCTCACCCAGCCTTTGTCCCAGCTGCTCTAGGAGGAAGAACAGTTAGTCAGATTTTGTAAAAGGACCGTTTAGGGAAAGATGTTCTGCCAGTTACTTCCACAGAAGTAACCTGTTAAAGCATTGGTCCCTCCCAGGTTGTGTAGAATGGAAGTACAGGATGGCCTAGTGATAAAAGAGATGTCCAAGGAAAGGAGCCTGCAGGGATGTGGCTGCAAGAGGACACTAGTATACAGATGGAAAGGAGAACTACAGGACACAGAGCAGGGAGAAGGCACAGAAAAGGGAACAGCTTCTGACGGGGTAATCAGAAGCATTTGCTGGCTCAACATCTTCTGATGTTTCCCAGCCATGGTAGAAAATGGTGAGTGATGAAGAGCAGGGCTATGTACTGTATCCCTGAAATCTGGGATGGGCTCTGGGCTGAGGATGTCTGTGTACATTTTGTCAGTAAGCCATAATGAGCAGGACAATGCTGAGATTTGTTTTAAATTAAATTATGAATTTTGGTTTAAAATGGCTCAAAATCCAGACTGCTCCAGTTCTGTCGTATTATTTTGCAACTGCAGCTGAATCCATAAACTCCCGATGCTTCTGCCAAAGGGATGGAGGCACCACTTTCTAGCTGCTCAAGCCTATAACATCAACAGCTCTTCTGAGCAGAAACCAAAGTCCTCAAGTTAGCAAAATAATGTTCCTCTGGCCTGAAACTCAGCTCAGAAGATGCTTCCTGGGCTCCTTATGCAGCTGCTGCCCTACTGCAAATCTTCATATAGTAGAGAGCCTTCTGTTTATATTTTTCTTGCAGTTGGCAGGGGTTGGCAGGTTATCTGAATACTCTATCTCTGTCTATATTTGCCTACTTCTGATCTGTTGACAGTATAAGAGTGTCAATATTTTTTTCCTTGTAAGGTGATATAAGCAACTGCCTAACTGTTGACTCAACTGAGGATTACTAATTCCAATAGCTAGTTAACAAATCAGCCTACTCTCCAGGGAGAAGGTAAGTGCCTGCCACTTCTGAAAGAAACCTGGGAAGCTAACAGTGATCAGTTGCTTGGAGCCCAGGGCTAAGCCCTGTGGGTGGGACACAATGATGCTCCATTTGGGAGGTGGCTTACCTGGCCAAGAGATAACCTGGGTGGGGCAGGGGCAGGAATGGTGCTCCATGGGATGCATTATTTCTTCTTTCATTATTATTCTGTTTCATTGTTGCATTATTTTCTTTCTTCCAGTTCCTTGGATGGTAGTTTCCAGTTACTTGGCATTATACACTGTGGCAGGTAACATGGATTTTCTTTCCTTCTCTTAGCGTGATTTTATAAAACTTACCCATCTTGCTTGAATCTTTTCAGAGAGATAATGGAAGGGCAGGCTGTAGTGAAAGTTTGTAAAAATGTTTGCAGGGAGACTGCCAGCCCAAATCCCACCTGGCTGGGTCATAGTGAGGTTTTTTTGCCACGTGGCAGATGTGGAGTGCTTTTAAGGAGTAGGCTGGTTCCATGTTGTGCTGAGCTATGTCTTCCTCCAAGCAAACAGGCATTGACTCTGAGCATGCACAGTGTGCAACACCTGTGCCTGCTTAGTAGTGCTTCTACTCTAATTTTTATTTCTAATAATTTTTGAGATACCAGAAAATGTCTCACTAGAAATCTCCTGTTTCATTTCTCTTTGTCTTAAAGTACTATTAAGATGGCCATGAGAATGTGGCACAGGCTGGCTGTGTTTATCTGGCTCTGCTTTCTATTTGTTCTGCAATTATCTTGTGAAACACTCTGTATGCTTTTAGGCATGTTTTGTGCTTTGTTTTTTTTCCAGCTCTGCTCATCCCCTTCTTTTCCACACAGCACTTACTGTTAGTATTTTCTAATGGAAATAATGTACTGCAAAGGTCTTGAGTTGAGGAAAAGCGAGGAGCTGTGTGTGAGCTCTTTTCATTACACTGGAAATGAATATTGATCAAGTTCCACTGGAGTATTTTCATGTAACAATAGTCTGGAGATGAGGTTTTTTGTCTTTTTTTTTTTTTTTTACAGTTCTACCATTAGTATGAGCAAAATGAGCTCAAAATCTAAGTACAAGGTGTTGTGGTGGTGGGAGATGTCCATCTTGGCAATTTGGGCACACGTCTACATTGCTCTGTTAATATTAAGTTAGGTGCCTCTAGTTTTGATAATGTTTTTGTCAGCTTCTGTGGAAGTTACCCCAAATAATCAAGCTTATTTTCTGTCAATGCTGAGGGGCATCCATTGTGCCTAAAAAGCTGGCACTTCAGTATCCAGTTACCCACCTGAATCCCCAGTGACACATGGAAAGCAGCTGGCAGCTCTGCAGGACCAAAGCCACAGTTTAGTTACAGGTACTTGTTCATTGCCACAAATTCTGGCTGCCTTGCTGTTTCACACCACCTTTCACATGTAAAAGGACTTATCACATGGATTGACAAGACAAAGAGTGGGGGAAAGGAAATATTATCCCTGTTTCTCTGGGGGGAACTAGTGCCCTGACAATTTCATCAATGCACCTGAGGCTGTGTAAGGAGGCTGTAGCAAGCTCTGAGCTGCAGTGGAGTGTGAGAACATCAGCCCCTCTCCTCTCTCCACAGCTGGTACAGTCATGGTGTTGATGTGACAGCAAGAGTTGTGCACCAACTCTGTGGTCAGCCCTTGAACAGAGAAGCTTCTCAAGCCCCTCTAGATCTGTGCAGAGACACAAACCTGCACCTCCTGGTGACTCACTCTGTGGCTGTTTTGAGCTCTGAAGACCTCCAATTTACAGACTCAGCTGCAGTTTCAAAATAATCCAATAGAACTGGATTTTGAGCTACTTTAAGTCAAATTCCTTAATTTGGATTAAAATAAGTCTTGATAGTTTGTGTCCATTATTTCTCTTTCAGAGATTAAAAAGTTCCTATCCAGGCTGGTTGGGAAAATTGTTTGCTCCCTACCTTCTTGACAAGAGCAAGTATTTCCTTGCTTATCTCACTCAAAATCATCTATTTCACATTCATCATCTGAACTCAATTAAAAATAACCTGCAGCTGTAATTGTTAAGGGCTGTTTTTAACTGAACTCCCTTCATCCCAGAGCATGTGGGATTTCCCCCTACAGTTTTAAGAGCAGGTGGTCAGTGGGAAATTCCTATAAGCTCCTCAGTGTAGGGTTGCTCTTGGGGGCTGTTCTCAGAGTATCAGATGTGATTTAGCATTCATCCCTCCAAAGCAAAAGACTGATTACTTCCCCTCTCCCCTTTCTACCAATACTTAACACAGGCTGTGTGGAAATGGGGGCAATGGGATGCAGGCCCAACCTTGAGTTTCCCAGAGCATGTGCAGGCTATTTGCAATAGCCAGCCAGAGCATCCTCCTGCAAACAAGTTAGTGCAGCCTGCAGTACAGTGCAGGGGCAAGATGTGCCACAGAACCATTTTGGTTCATTTTGAACATACAGAATAGAAGTTCCCTGAAAAACTGGTGTGACTAGCATGGTTTATATCATAAAACAATTAAAAGTGAATGGATTTGGAGAGTATGTAAGCATTCATTTGTCATCCATCTCTTATTGTTAATGGGAAGCTTCCTGTTAAGAACTGGGTGAGGCGCTGCCTTGCAGAAATGTGCACAAGCAGCATGAGAGATTCCTGCTTCTGTTTCTACTTTGTGGGAACTTTGCAGAGTCTGCAGCTCAGACTGAACTTCTGCAAAATCCACACCTCAGTCATGGAGACAGAACTTACTGTAGATGAGAAGACCATGATTTGGCTTGAGTTGTCTTGGCTTTTCTATTCCCTGATCCTTTTTCAGGAATCTTGGTAAAATACCCTATGCATTTTTTTTCTGTTTAATTAGAGTGAGATTTTTTTTTGGTGGAAACTGAAGGCTCAGTGGTTTAACTCTCCTCTCTGACTAACAGCAGAGAAAAATGTTAAAACTTGTTACTCTTTCTTTTTATTCAACTTGGCACATGAGAAGAAATAGTTTACTCAGAAAAGATTTGGCAAGGGAGTTATCTTGATTTCATTTAAGGTTTTTGAGTGTTGTAGTGAAAATGGGTTTTGATTAGAGAAAGTCAAAAGCCCTTGAAATTCTAATATGTACAATGTAAGAAGTGGAATCCTTCTCTTGAAACTTGTCATCACTGTGTAAATTTGAGCTGTTGATACCTCTTTCACTGGCTTTGGAAAGGCTTTGAATCAAGAGCTGCTGTTAGAGAAAAAGGCTTCTGCTGTCTGATGGTTTACTTGGCAACATGGTCTTTCATTTGTGGTCCAAGAGAGAGATGCACTGTGCATGTCCCACCCCACTAAAGTAGGAGCATTCAGTGTGGAGCAATGCTCCCCCCAGCCTGCTCTGAATTTGGGATCTGCTTGCATATTTTGTCATTTTTCAGCTTGAGAAGCCCTATTTCTGCTCCAGCTAGGGAACTTGGTCTCTCCCTCCCCTGCTTCCTCTTTCCTTAATGTAGCACTAAAATTAATGATACTAACTTAGAAAGGTACTTGGCATCCAAAATAACACACCCATACTGGAGCCTGTCCAAACTGCCATCTCCAAAGCAACTACTCCTATGCCCACTGACAGCTTTTTTCAGTGACAGGGTGGGTGTCCCTGAGGTCCAGGGATACATCTTCACAGCCATTGCCTGCAGCACAGTGCAAGGTTTGGCTCCCATTCCCACGTGTGTCCCTCCCAAAGCCCAGCTCAGGCAGGGGGATTCATTGCAGTGATGCCAAGTGGCCTCAGTGAGAGCTGCAATCACAAACCCCACCTCGTGCCACATGGCACTTGCAGGGCTTTCCTTGCATGTGCACATCTGCTTTGTGTGCCCCCAGGCCAGATCTGTCCCTGCAGCATGGGCTCTGGGACAGGAACCCAGAGCTGCTTCTTTCTGCAGCAAAACCACCACCAGTTCCTTCTCACGCCAGTGGGAAAGCAAAGCTTGTGAAATGAGTGTTTTTCCAGGCTCTCTTTCTTCCATGCTGAGACAGACCATGGCATTTTTCAATTTTAACAATGGGCAGCTGGGTTTGGTGATTGGCAGACAATGAAGTCAGATTTCCTAGGGCTTTGTCTGGTGGATAATGAAGGGCTGGCTAGTTGAGTTGGTTTGGTTTTGTTTTGGTTTTTTTCCAGAACTTTCTTTCCCCTACTGCATTATGTTGAGGCTGCAATGTAATAATAAGCATTATATGTGTAGAGCAGAGAGATCCCCTGATGGACAAAGGGGATCCTCCGCTGTTTAATAAAACAATCTCCCCTGTGGCTACTTCTCCCACATCCTAGTTTTATAGATGTTCTCATTAAGATTAATTTAAATCTGATGAACCCTTTAAAGAACATAAAGCACTCGTGTTTTCTACCTATCTGATCACCAGGCAGAATAAAATTTGTAAGAACTGGGAATTTTCCTGAGCATCTGTCAGCAGCAGTGGGAACTAGCCAGTTCCAAAAGGAAAGCAGGGAAGTTGTAAAGGCAGAGGGAGGAAAAAAATGTTCTTAAAATCCTCTTTAAAGCTTTCTTGCAAAGACAGTACCACCTTCTGCTGAAACCTTTGTAAGGCGAGATGGGAACAAGCATTCAGTCACAGTGCACCAGACCCTGAAGAAAGACATCTGAACTCTTCTCTGGAGGTTTCGTGTGTGTGCTGTAGGGGTGCAAACTGGAACACATACTTCTTTTTGCTTATACTTGAGAAAATGGCTCCGTTCTTGCAGGTCTGTCTCTCTCTAGTGGCTTATATTTCTTGTTCCCCAGCACCACCACATATCTCTCCTAAACAGAATGGCTTTCATTCACTGATTCCTAGAAAGTCTTATCAGGTAAGAAGAGCTGCAGCATCTGGATGTGGTTGGCATACAGATCCTCTCTGAGCCAAGGCCCCACTACAGCTGTTCTCTGCCCCTTTCCATCTCTGCCTGATACCTCTTAAGGGATGTGTGTGCATCTCCTAGTGCTGCTTGAATCCCAAGCTACAAGGCTTTACAGAACCATCCAAAGCAGTCCAGTAATGTCCCTTTAGTCTGTGCTGATCACATGGTGATTTCAAATGTCTGGAGCATTTCACATTTTTGTGTAATCTCCTTAATGTGGGGACACTTTGGGAGCTCTCGGATTGCAGGGAGTTCAGGGTAACTTGAACTGGTTGAAACACTACAAGTTTCCACAGATCTGAGCATGGATGTTTGGTGGGGTTAGGAGCTGCAATACTTGCCTGGGAATGAGGAGGGGAATCAGTAGGTCCATTTGCCTTTCTGCTGGAGCAGGATTTGCTGAATGGGTAAGGACACTGGCTGTCACCTAATAGCCACCTTGGAGTAATGAAGGCACAAGAAGATCTGCATGTGGTGTTTTGCAGAGGTGATATTTCAGGCTGAAGTGGATAATGATGCTGCCTGAGAAAGTTAATGTAGGTATTTGCTGAAGAGTCAGACTTCATTTTGCAAGGTTACTATTCAGTCAGGCTTTATTGACAGCTCACTGGCACACAGATATTTATGCTAATATTCAGAAATGCTTATCTGTGGTTCGTCTCTGTTGGTCTATTTACAGTCATAATCTCCTTGCCTCTATAAATTTTCCTGCTTTTGGGAGATGTAAAATGTTACAGGAGTAAAAGCTATTTAGGTGTGGCAGTTACCCTGAGTTTCTTGTTCATTATATTTCCTAGTGATTTTTGGAAACATTTAGGTTTCTGGTAATTTAGTCAAGCATTTCTGATAAAAGCGAGAGCTAAGGAAGTGATAATTCCAGCCTCAAAATGTGAGAGAAAGGGGAAGAGGAGTCCACTAACTGGTGAGTGGCATGGAGAAGGTTATCTAGATGCTTCCTGCTCACTTTCTCTCAGGAACTGGAGCATGAAAGCAAATTGGTGGCCGTGAAGTGCAGAACAATCCAAAGGACAGTGCCTGGAACATGCAGCTGTGCATTTCTTTCTTCTTATCAGAGTTACTCTTGTCACACTGAGCCATTACATGGTGTAACTTGTTACTAGAGGAAGCTGTGAGTACAAAAAGCTCCTTCCAGTTCAAAATTAGGGAACTAATGAAAGATAAATGACTTGATTATTAAATGCAACATTAACATCTCTGACTTGACTCTGACTACTCCAGCTTCCCAAAGCTGGAAAACATTAAAGAAAGATAAAGTGCTGCAGGTAGGGTCCTGGTGAGTCTGGTGTGCTGTAGCCCACCTCCTTAACCCAAGGATGAGCCTGGTCCCTCTCCCTTAAGCTTCTCTTCAGGGTGTGACAGAACAGCTGAAAATCTGGGAGGTGAATTTTCCTGTATCAGCTGCAGGATAATGAGACTTGCAAGGCTCAGCAAGAAAGATATTGCTGTGGGTGAGATCCCACCATCCTCAAGTGCTGCAGAACGAAGCCTGCATTGAAATTTGGGTTCAGCTCTCAGGGCAGATTTTCTGTGACAGCATCAGTGGAGACAGGGTGATGTAATAAACCTCAGCCTACTTATTTTTTATTTTTTTTTAGAAAATGTATCTCCTCCTGGTCCTTCATCCTCTAGCTGAAGCCCAGAGTATGAGTCTTTGCCTTGTGTTTGTCCGTGGGAAATCATGAAGAGAACGAATGCTTAGCCCATGCTGAGTCTGCTCCAGCAGTCGGAGTTTGCAGGGTTATGTGGAACATCTGGGGCTGAACACAGCAGTGACAAAAAGCAGAACACGCTGCAATACAGTGCTGAATGCATGGTGTCTGACTGCAGAGAAGCTGGTTCTCCCTGAGACATTAGTTCTTGAAAGAGCAGACCTGAAGTCTGAGAGGTTTCCTGTGTGCCAGCTACTCCCAAGGACCTTGGGCATCCTGGTCCTGCTTGGTGGCAGGGTGCAGATGCTGCCAGCATCCCTGCCTCTGCTGACAGCTGGGAGAGATGTGAAGAAAACAAGCTTGCTACCTTCAATAGATAGACTGTAGCTGATTGTCAAAGGCAGCCTAATTTAATTAGAGTTGAACTGGATCTTTATTTAATGAGATCTGAGACTAATTAATTTTTGGAGTCACAGTACGAAAGATGCTTTGTTCCTTCTGAATAGGTAATTAAGTGAGGCATATGCAGACAGTCAATGCTCTGCTGCATTTGCAAAGGGTTTGTTCTCCTTCTTATCTTCATCTTCTTTGTATAAGCACTTTGGAATTAGGAATTAATTGTTTTGTTGCTAATGATGTTTGGTATAATTATATTGCTTTAGAGTGACAGACTTTGTCCAAGTCATGGGTCGTGGGTACAGAGCAGAGGACAAGCTGCCCAGGATGATGAGCTGTCTTTGAAATCCCCAGAGCTAAAGCTACTTTTGCCCAGGAACAGAGTGGCCAACTGGGATCCACTGCAGAGTGGCAGGTGACAGGACTTCACAACAGCAGCTCCTGCTGGCTTTACAGTGTGGACAAGTTGTCTTTCATGTGGTTTAGCCTCACCTGGTTCTACCAGAGTAGCATGGTCACACCACAATATTTCACTGGCTGGTTCTTGGAGAAGGTGATTTTTTTTTTCCTTTTTTTTTCATTTGTAGTGGCACTGTGTGCATCACTGCACTGGATCAGAACAGCTTGGCTGTTTTGATCCTCATGCCAATAAAAGCCTCAGGGGCTCCAATGTTTGCAAATACAAGGCAGGATCTCCTTAATTGAAGGGACATTCATTTGCAAGCCAAAAAGTAATATTTTGAGTTCTGATGTTTATTAATTAGTCTTGTGTGACTTGTTCCCCATTGGCACCAGCAAATAACCCACAATGTTCAAAATCTAGCAGGTCATTTCCATTAGAAAGCAAACTTGATGTTTGAGCCCAGCATTTCTTAGCATGCCCTTGATGAATTTTTTTCATTTGTGATGCTCAAGACAGAGATTCATGGCTGCTGGAAGCTGAGTTAGCACACAGATGAGAACAACTTTGATTTTTCTGAGGACTATCGTTGTCCTGACTATTTGGTGGGCTCTTTTCTACCTCACTGCCCATTTATGTACATCATCTATACCTGGGGTGTACATCTGTATGAGTCTGCAAGGAAACCAGGTGGTATTCACAAGACTTTTCATCCATGAGCACATGTTCTCTGTTGCAAATGCTCAGTGTATGAAGGCTGTGGGTTGGTACAAGATCAGGGCTGTATGATCAGTTCAAGCCATAGGCATAGTGTATGCACTGAAACTTCTGACCTCAGGTCGACCCATTAATAAAAAAAAAAAAATAATAAAAAAGGTAACTTCTTGGTGACTCAACTTTACCAGAAAAAAAAGGAATAGTTCATACTGACAATAGATAGAAGCTAGGGCAATGAGAGTGTGTCCCTGTCAGCATACTGTCCTGCCACATGTCTAGATTAATTTCTTACTTTTTCCTCCCATCCATACCTTTGGCGATCCATTTTCCTGTTCATAGCAAAACCTCTTCCAAGGGGCTGTTCCAGAATGGCACATATTTTGGACTTGTAGCAGAAACAGGGAATGCATTGTTAAACCATTTCTGCCAACCCTAGTTTCTACACCTACATATTCAACTTTGGAGGAGACCTGTGCTCAAACACATCTTCAGAGAATCCCTACAGCCTTAACTTTGGGACTCCAGCCTATCCTCTCTGCTGGGGTCTGTCTGTGCTGAGTGCAATCTGCTATAATCATGCTTTTTTATCTTTCATTGCTTAAGGGCTGCTTTCCTATTCCCTGACAGAGTCATTAATTTTTTCCTACTCTTATGAACCTCTTTCTACACTTTCAGATGGTCCAAACCTCTTGGGTTTCCTTCAGAAATTCCCCACAAGAGGCATCTGGTGCTCTTGCCTGTAGGGCACTCTCTAACCACAGGCAGTGTTAGCTGGCTGCCAAAATGGCAAGGCAGTCCTGGCAAAGTTGCTCTCCATTTCATTGAGACTGGAACCCAGTAAAGCCATGCTGGTGGCCACACCAGCTGTGTGCCTGCTGTGTGCAACCCCAACCCTGGCTCCTGCAGGGCAGGGGATGTTTGGAGAAAGGGGCTGCTGTTCCTTTGATCCTTTCCACGTGGCAGTGACCTCAGGGCTCTTTGCCCTTTCTCTTACCCTTTCCAGCTCCCTATCCCAGCTCTGCCCCTCTCCCTGCTCCTGTTCCTGCACTACTGGGAATTTTTGAGCTGCCTCAGGCACAGAGAGGTGCACTGGGCTTGCACTGATGTGGCTGTGCAGGCAGGTGAGGTGAGGGTGCCGAGGTCTGGAGCAGGAGAGCCTGAGAGCAGGTGCACTGTGGTTAGGGCATATGACTCTATCCACTTACTCACCTCCAAGCAGGTCTCCACCTATTTCTCCCTCTGCTTTTCTGGAAAGTTACTGTAACTTGCATATTTGTGATGCTTTCTGCTGCTCCAAGCAGGCTGATTTGTTTACTGCTGTCCAGTCACCTGCAAATAACTTGCTTTTGGTCAGCTGCATCATCTAAGGACAGCCTGAATCTGCTGAACAGCGTCCCCAGCCTGGCTTGCACAGTTCTTGACCATTGTGAAGTGCAGGAGTTTCTCCTACGGCTTCTGGCTGGTCTGACCTGAGAGGGTGGGGAGTGCATCATGAGGCACAGTCTGAGCACAGAGCCCTGCAGGATCAGACCTGGCTGGGTGGAGAGGATGGCAATGCAGCATTTGCAGACCCTGTCTGGCCTGGACTAAAGCCAGCACTAGACTCAGCCATGGCCATGTTGCTGCTGGGTATATTGGTGTGGGGTCTCAGCCAGACTCAAATAACTGCACAGCTTTGGGTCCTGAGCTGAATCTTACCTGGCTGGGGCTCAGCTTGCCATGGGTCTGCTCAGACATTCAAGAGAACTCAACATACATATCTCACAAACATGGCAAATTTGTCTACAGAATCTAGTAGTTGACCTATCCAGATTCCTCACCATTAATCTTCTTCTGGCATCACACATCTTGTGGTCAACAGTGTTTAGATCAGCCAAAATCAACATAATTCTACAGTGGGAGTGTATCCTCAGTGCAGTGCAGCTGTCCTTGCTATCCAGAGAGCATAATTTATCTCCCAGAGCGACATGTTGAATTTATTGCTTGGGATGTTCAGTGAACATAGGGTGGTGGGTGGGGAAAATCCAGGGGTTTGATTCAGAATTTGTGCTATATCTGTAAGAACACACATCTGACTCAAAGCACTCAGCTCCTATTTGGGCTCCTGTCTTCCACTGTGCTGTTTTCCCCCCTTCTTGGGCTTTGCAGTAAAGGACTGGCTGGCTCAAGGGTGTAGTAAAGGAAGATCAGGAACAGAAATCATATTGAATAAAATTGATCGTGTGTGGGAACAAAAGCAGTTTTTTATCCTTTTATGCCAGGGGAAGGGGGTATCATTCAAATGAAGAGATTGTTTCCCTTTCAATGTAGTTCTTGAAAAATGCCACAGTGAATTATTTAATCTCCTTAAGCAGATCCCCTCACCAGCTTCCTTGCAGGCATTTGCTCACAGTGTCCCTGTCAGCCTCAGCAGAGGGAGAGTTGCTCACAGCACTGACTCCCGTGCTAAGCAGGATTTCTGCATACCTGTTCCCCAGGCTGCTTGCTTGCTGAGCTCTCCCCAGGGCATGAAAAGTGGGAAAATACAAAAAAGGGAAAGATACAGCTGGAGCCTGTTAATTAAACTGAAAACAATATCCCGGTGGCAAAAACCTTACTTAAGTCAGTGAGAATTCTTTTGTGACTAGAATAAGGACAGTCTCTGTCCAGACCTTGATTTATGTGTCCTGTTTATATTGCTTTTGGGCCATTTAAACCTCTGCTGCTTATATTCAGGTTTTGAACCTCATGTTGCAATCTCATGCATGGATTGCTCTTGGCCCTGGTCACTTCTCAAATGGTTCCTGAATGCAACATCAAAGTCCAAACCAAGCAGACCTCTGTGGCAGAAAGGGAAGACACCAGTTTTCAGGACCTTTGCAGAGATAAATAAGACTGTGCCTTACCCAAGGGCACAGCTCCACATATGGCTCTGGAAAGCTTTAGGAGGTCTTTGGAGAATGCTAGACTTTGTTCTACTTCTTCCTTGAGGCTGAAGCAACTGCTAATATTATGCTGTTGCTTTCCTTATGGCCTGAAGTTGAACTAGAATGACAGAGCAGGATTTTCTGGCTCTGGGACCAACTTCAAGGAAGTCATCATGGAGAGTGGCTTCTTTTCATGCATGGTGTCTCCTGCAGGGTTATTCTCAGTGTGCTATCACCTTGTGTGATATATAATCACCTAGAGGCTAGGACATGCAAGCACATGGTTATGAATACCCACAGAAACACTGTGATCCCTTGCCCTGATGCCAGAGATAAATACTTTTACTCTGGACTCTGTTATATTCTCAGAACCAAACCACTCAGCAAACCTGCCTCGTGATTCCACTCAGCCCTGTCATAATAATTTTAGAAGAAAACCACAAGAAACATGGTGGTTTTGGGTCCTTGTCAAAGCACAGCAGAAGAGTGTTGGTTGATTACTTTTTAAAAATTCATTTTAACATTACATTCAGAGTGAAAGTCTGGGCGTATACCTAAATGTTAGAAATGTAAAGAGGGTCTTACATATAATTGTGGTGAGAAACCACTGGATATCATTTAAAAACTTACTGTGTATGTAGGAGATGAGATAATTTAAATGTAAGCATGTGAAATCCCACCATAGAAACTGCATATGCTTCTGGGTTTCTCTACCCTTTCTTAGCTTTCTCTTTTGTCTAAAAAGCTCTATTTTTTCTGGTACGCTAGCAAACATAATCATTGACACTTCAGCTCTCTGAATTTAACCCTCTCTTCTCCTATCCTCTTTGTCTGTGCTTTCCCCAGACACACACACAAACACAAAGTAGCCCATGGCATGTACCTGGAGAGGAGTGCTCTCCTCTCCACAACTGGGCATGGACGCAGTTGCAGGCAGCTGCTGTGAAACCAAATCCTTTTGTGATGAATACCAGCTCTGGAGCTCACCAGGCATCTGACTATGACTGGTGTAGGGATTGCTGAGGTCAGTGGCAGCGTGTGCAATTACAAAACACCGGGCAGTTGTCCAGGTGGTTGGTGGAGGCACAAGCACAACCCTACAGCTATGAGTGCACTTGAGGCTCTGGACAGGGGAGTGTGGCAGCTCAGGCAACTGCAGCTGTGCCTCGTGACAGTGAGCAGAGCTGTGGGCAAGGTGATTGAGAGGCTCCTGAGTCTGCAGCAAGCTTCTCCTCCTGGGCTATCCAACAGCCTGAGGGCAAGGACAGCCACCCCAGCTGTGCAGGGAGAGTTGGTAACCATGCTCCCAGCTAGGCCAGATGTGCTGCTCTGGATGGTTGAGGCACTATCATGCCTACATCCAACCCTTCTCCTGGTTGAGATAGTTACTCTTGCAGCAGGCATGGAACACAATGGGGGCTTTGCTTTCAGATACTGCTGACCACAGTGTGAAGTCCCACCTTTCTTCATGTGGATGAGAAACTGGCCCATGAAGTGATAAAACTGAAACACTCACAGGGACTTACCCTAGTAGGATGTTTGTGGTGTGAGAACAGCCACAGCAAGAGGAGCCAGGCGGGCAGCTGGGGTTGAAGCACCTTTAGCATCCATACAAAAAAAAGCCCAGAATTTATGTCAGAGTCCTTTCCCAATGCTGTAACTGCTGATGCATCAAGTGTTCTGAATTGCTCATCTTTCTTTCAAGTCTTTGTGGGACAGGAACATCTGGGTTAGAGGCCACCAGCAGGTAGCACTGCTGTGGTCCTCTGTGCCCTGGCACAGGGAAGTTTACAGTCCTTCCAAGAGGTGTGATACAGCAAAGGCCCCCTGGAATTAATAACAGGATCTGCTTCATGTGCAGAGAATCCTGTCCTCTTCTCCAATGCTTTAAAAGGAGTGCAATGGGCCCCAGTGAAGCCAGCCTTGCACACCATAGATGGAGCTTTCTTAGATCTCTTTAACGGTTGGAATTGTGAAATATTTGTTGCATCTGTAATTAGGGAGTAGAACAGATGGCTAAAGCTTAGTTATAATTAAAGTCTAATGCACAGGAAAATAACCCAATGCAGCCGGTGATTCAGCAGCAACCAAAGAATTTTAATTCTCTCTTGGCTGGGCTTAAGCTTCAATTGTAGGAATTGGGACTTCAGGGAAAGTCTGTTGCATCACTTATTACATAGGAACATGGCTTTATATTAAAGGATGGTGTGGAAATTTTTGATTGCTATGTATTAAGTTATATTGTGTGGTCTTGCCTACCTTAGTAACTTGAAATCATGTGTGAAAAAGGCATGTGAATTGTTTTAACAACACAGAACCTGCATGTTGCAATCTGTTTTAGAAGAGACTTTCTTAAAACCTGTCTGCCTAGTCATTGATTGCCAATGCTTCAGGTTAAGGTATTTGGAAAGAGGCATTAATTAGGTGCTCTTAGAGAGGAACATATTTTATTTATATAAAATAAAAGGGTCTTTCAGAAATATCATTTAAATCACATTTAACACCACTTTCAAGTAGAGACCTCATGACATGAGAACTGGAAGCAATTTAATAAGCTTCTCATTTCCTGCGAGGCAGGAGACCAGATTAGGAGTTAGCATCAGGCAAAGAAACACAGAGTGGTGTTACTGTGACTTTGCAGACTTTGGAAATGGTTTATATGTTTGGAGTTGTTTTTGTGCACCCTACTCTTACTAAGCAGAGGGGGGTCTATAATACATCCTGCCAGAGGTATGTGAAGCCAGCTGTCCCAGAAGGAGAACATGAACAGTTCTGGACCATTCCTGGAGACTGGAGAAAACATCAGAGAGAAGTCCTTATGAGCATTCCCCTTCCTCATCTTCTGAGAAGACTTAATGGAAAGAATTCCCTGGGATATTGGGACATCCATTGGTACATTAATGATGCACTTTCTGGGGCTACTGCTGCCTGGGAGGTTTGAGAGGTGTCCCCTCCTCCCTTTGCAGCAGGCTGAAAACAACAATGTTAAGCGAGAGGTTTTTCCTCAAATCTGTCATCAGTCTTGAGTGGCCAAGAGCATGGCCACTGCTCTTTCAGAACCTGTCCCTGGTTCTAGGACAGGAGGACCTAGGTGGCATCTCTTCCATAGTGAGCAAGAAGGGAACAAGGAATGCCAGTTACTTGATATTTATTGTGGATTGTAGGCATGCAGACAGCTCATAACTGCTCAGTGGCTAATCAGCATCCCTTGCATTTTGGTTGTCCCTCAATGCTGTCTTAAGCTACAGCACATTTTGGTGCAGGAGTTATGCATATCCTCTCTGGGCTCCACAGAACTTGTGAAGAGGCTACATTTAGTGGAGTTAATGCTGGGAATCCTTGAGCAGGAGGCAGGTGGTGTTAAGGTTTCTGAACTGATGCTGTTTGAGCAATTTGTGCCATGCTTTGAAGCCCTACCCTGAAGAAGGGTGACTTGGGGAAAAAAATCAAATAAAACCACCAACAACAAAAAAGCAAGAATATTTTCCATCTCTGCACTTGTCTCACATGTGGACCTAGGGGCTAAAATACCCTTGCTCTTCACAGCTAGTGAACTCCTGCAAGACAGAGCTGGCCTCTGCTTTTACACCCACACAGACCATGGTCTCTAAGTGAATCTGGAGTAGCCCCTTGAAAAAGATAAGGAAAGTTAATGGCCACCACAAAAGGCAGGATTTGGCTCATGCAGCCTTTTGATGGATGGCAAAAGGACAGGGAATAGAGGGACCTAGCTCAGTTTCACTAAAACTCCTGCCTACAGGACTTTCCAGGAAAGCTAATATGCAGGGAGAGCAAAAAGCACCCTCCTTCACTCTTATCCCTGCTCTGAAGTGTTTCTGACCTTTTACCCTATAAGATAACACTAGTGAGACTTGGCAGTAAAGGGTCTGTGGAGCACCTTGGAGCCAGTCCCACTGGTACCAGGAGTTTTGGGTGCCACTGCCCAGCAGCCAATAATGCCATGGGCAGGGATCACCAGAGGCAGGGATCCGCGGTGGCAGGGATCACCAGAGGCAGGGATCACCAGAGGCAGGGATCCGCGGTGGCAGGGATCACCAGAGGCAGGGATCACCAGAGGCAGGGATCCGCGGTGGCAGGGATCACCAGATGGCACTGTTACGCGCACTCACAATAACTCACATTCCTGCACGGCTGCCTCAGAACAAGCAGCGTTGCCGAGGTTTTTAAGGGGCTGATTGTTGAAAACCAACTATTGGTTCTCAGTCTGCCCACTGCGTTGCTGCCTAGGGGGGATTTGATCCCTTCGGAAGGAGGGACTGGGCTTCTAAAAATGTAGGATTACCTGTGTGTTGGGTACCTCTTGTTTTAGCTGCATTACTGACGGTGTCACTTCTGGCAGCTTCTCCTCCCAAGGATAAGCAATATTGGCTTCTGCCATCCCGTGGCCATGGGGAAATTACCCTGGTTTGTAAAGCTGAAGGCTGAGCTGGGAGTTTGGGACAGAAAAGAAAAGGGATTATCTTTTGCCTGCTTCAAGGGCGCAGTGTATGACGTGCTTAGGCTGAGTCACAGCAGAAATTGTTTCACTTTGGAAAAAGTGAGGTGTGAAGATTTGATCATATCACATGTGAGGCTTTGTTTTTTCTCGGGGATGCATGTATGGTTATTAACATCAAAGCACAGCGATGGGGGTAATGCAAGAGACTCTCTTTTAGTTGTTATCTTCTCCACAAAGACATGAAACACTGGCTCTTCAGCTTTCCTCAGCTTTGCTCTGAGACAAGAAAGTTTTATTAAGTGACACCAAACTTGTATTTTATGTCCGTGATGAGTACTGTCACTGATTAAGTGGATTTTGTGTTTCATCCTGAGGAGGACGGACCAACTAGCAGAGTTAAGCATGTCACATCTCTAGTGTTTTTCAAACTGTAAGCCTGGAAAAGGACCTGTGCCCCTAACTGCAGGCATTCTTGGGCTCTATCTCCAGCACAGACAGGAGGGAAATTACTACCTATGTGAACACACCCACTTTAATGGTGAGCTGGGTGCTGCTGGCTGGGGAGATGTGGAAGTGCAGGCTTTAGCAGAGGATGTGCAGGTTTGCAACCAGGGCTTCCATCACTAGTGGTTAATGCTTTAGGGATTTTTGTTTTAATTGCTACTGTTCTTGAACTGGCTTTAATCCCATTAGTTCAGGTATGCCTGCAGGAGCTGTGCTTGCACCTTGGATTGCAGGAGAGACATAGCTTTAATGCTGGGAACTAGAGCTCTGCCAGCCAAGCAGAGAGTTTTTGTTGTATCCTGTTTGGAAATGAGAAATTCTTTTGAGACCAATGCTTTTTTATTGAGGATTTATTTTCTGAAGCTGCCAAGAGGGCAGAGAGGTGTCTACTTTTGCAAAGCAGGCAGGAGATGGGAAAGTGCAGAACAGCAGGGTTGATAGCAGCAACATGAGATTGCTACAATTCAGCTCAGCCCTGACTCACAAGGAAGAGGCTGTGAAAGATGAGTGATGCAGCAATAAACTCGGTTTACTGCATTTCTGTGTCTTCTATCGAGGCTGACAGTAAATGCCCTCCTTGTTAGGAACTTTCTCTCTGAGTCAATCTCTCCACACAGACAACTTGATTCAGCAAATCTTTTTCTTTGCTTCATGAAGAGGAAGCCTCTTCTTTCATCTGCTGCTGGGCTGGTGCTGCTGCCTGTCACCAGCACTTCAGAAGCTGATATCCTGGAATTCTGTGAACCGGCCTCTGCGGCTTCTGACGTGAACACCTGGGAGATATGAGCAGAGCGTGAGAAAACTCTGGGATGGGTCAGTGGTGAGAGGATGAGTGTGAGCCTGTGCTAGCAAACTCATGGGAAATTGCAGGGAGCTCCTGGTCCTGCCCTCCTTCACCACCCCCTCCACTGCACAGCAGGGCTGGGACAGACCTTCACCCACAGGGATGTGGTCACCGAGGTTCCTGTCCCCAACCTGGGCTTGACCCTGCAGGGTGTGATGACACTGTGTGTATTTGTGGCACGGTTCCTGCCAGAATGCCAGACATGTCGTGTGGCAGCTGAATGGGGAGACCAAGCCTTCCACCTACACAGCTCTGCCACCCCTTTGATATGCAATCCTGACCCCATGGCAGGGGGTTGCCACCTGTCCTGGGGAGCTCTGGCCTCCAGACCCACTTTGGGCCAGGCTGTGGCCCCGCTATGTCTCGGAACGCCTGGAGACGTGGCACAGCTGCGCTGACGTCAGGCAGGGAAATTCCCTCCCTCCTGCCTGGGGTGGCAGGAGTTTCCCGTGGGAGCTGAGCAGTGGCCTGCCAGCTCTCGAGGACAGGGCAGGCTCTCCTGGGGCCAGAGTGGGGAGAGAGGCTCCTTTGGGCCTTGTTTCTGATTTATCACTATAGTCACTGCTCTGTGTTTTACCTTCTTCACATGTACCTGAATAACCATAAGGCTTGGCTAGGGAGATGGGCAATATTCCAAATTTGGTCCCTCAGACCTGCTTCTTTTGGCTCTTTCTTCATAGAGGGAAGTGCTCTGTTTTTTAGTAAAAGTGGAAAGAAACCTCCCTAGTGCTCATATCTGCTCTTTGCAGATGGTATTACCATCACAGTTAGTTTTGTTTGATGATTCCTCAAAGAGGAGAGAATGGAGATTGCAGCTTCCAAAACACACGTTCAGCTTTGAGTCTGCTCCTATGCCATCTCCTTCTAGCTACTCAAAAACAAGGGTCAAAAGTTCCTGCTGCCCCCACTTTTGAAGAAAGAAGACGCAGTGTGGCCCTCAGTGGGGGGATGTCTCCACAAGAGGGGACAACCATAGCTGTACTGAGGTTTAACCAATGGACTGTGACATAAGAAACTACAACTATGAGGATCTTCTTGATGGGGGGATCAGTGAGATAAAGAGGCTGATGGATTAGACCTGAGGCCAGCCTCAGGCAAGCTTTTTGGCTTGCCCTTATCCCATGGAAACACAAGGAGTTGGTGCTTGTGGGAAGCCCAAAGCGCAACTCAATGAACCTGCTGACATGGGCTTTCTCCTAGAACCAGCCTCTCTGCCCTGGAACTTAGAAGATAGGAAAGCCTAGAGCAAACAAAGGATGCCACTGAGTGTTCCGTGGGAGCTGTAAGTCTCCATGAGCATGTGGGAGAACAAGAAAAGAGTAAAAAGTGCTTTGCTGGAAGCTGCAGGGTTGCAGTAGAAAGGGAGGCAGTGGGAAACTCCTGTTGTAGCTGTTCTGGGTTACTTGAAAGTTTCAGGACTGCTGAAGCGGAGAACCATGTCATGCCCTGAAAAAACTACGAAGTATGTGATAGTGAGGGATGAGTACATGGAAGACTTCAGCGTTTCCCCTCTGAGGCAGTCAGTCTTCCAGTTCCTGTCATCTGAGCTCCTGCTGAGACATGATCCTGGGGACAAACACTCAAGAAGTGGTTTGTGCCTCATAAAAACATCTGTTATCCCTGCACAGGAAAAGACTGAACTATACTGACCTTTGCTGTGAGTGGATGATGTTCTGACACTACAAATGTGACACAGGAGACACCAAAGGCAACCACACAGCTTTGAGAGCAGTTCCCAATGTCCTGTTGAGCAGGGCTGGAAGAGTGCCCTGTCATTTGTTTCCTCCTAACATGAGGACTGTGCAGAGCTCCAGGTATGGTATTCATACAGAAAGGTGGCAGCTTGAAGCTGGTGTTGGCATTCACATGGAGAGGTGGCAGCTTGAAGCTGGTGTGTATTTTAAAGTCCACATTTGTCGGCACTGAGATGTTCAGGTTTAGCTGGAGAAGGATGTGGGGATGGGTAAATTAAGACATCTTTTCCATCTTCTCTCCAGAGGTGCCTGTAGGGTGCTGGACTGCTTGCTCACTGAATTGTCATCAGTCCTGGGCCCACACTTGGCCACTGGTGACCAAGCATGACCTGCGCAGATGTTGCACAGATGTAGGGAGCTGCTGCCTGGGCTCATTCCCTCAGGCCCTGCCAGCAGCCCTGTGCTGCCCAGGCAGGGCAGTGCCAGCATGGGGGGCCTTTCTTTACTGCTTTGTGTTTGCACTAGGGACAAGACGTGCTGGGAGGAATGGACAGGATCATGTGTAGAATTCTGGTGGTTTTATTTATTAATTTATATTTTAAGTTTGCTCTCCTCCCCGTCCCTTGTCTTTCAATATGGAAGGCGCAGGGGGGAAGGCTTGGATGAACCAAAAGCCAGAAATCTGACACTTCTGGAGCAGCGGGATCAGAAATTAGCTGGAGGCAAAATCTGAATTCTTAAAGAAGCTTTCCCCACCATCACAGCATTCAGGTAGATCCTCCAAATCCTATGAGGGTCATACTCCTGTTTCCTCTTTCCCTTCACTGGAGCTACTGGAGAGTTGTCTTTGTTTACTTCTATTCATGAAATTCCTAAAACTTCCTCTGAAACCTTTAAACATCCCTAATATTTAGTTAAAATTGATAAATGTGTTCAAAAGACATACTGATGTGGCTTTCTCTTCCCTTGGATAGCCAAGCTAAAAACATTTTATTGCTGGCAGGAGGGAATTATTTCCTTCTCTTCAATTTTTCCTAAAAAAAAAAAATCCCCAAACTTCCCACAGACTTCTTGCTCTTAAAATAAATTAAGAAATTAATTAATTTAAAAAAAAAACCCAAACCCAAAACCAAATACTAACAAACGACCACAACCACTCCCCTGGAAACCCCGAGCTGTGAATAAAACGTTTCATCCCCTGGCATAAAGGGGTATATGTGATTTCCGGCAAATCCTGAAGCCAGCAGTTGCAAAGGTGGCTCAGAGCAAAGCCAGCATCTTCCTGTCTTCTTCAGCCCCAAGTGGTTCAGAGGTGCCCGGACCCATGGAAGGACTGGGGGCACAGAGGTGTCAGGAACCGGCCTCTCCCCGTGCCCTGTTCAGGACCGGGGCTGCTCACAGGCACCCTGGCCATGACCTTGGGTAGCGATGCAGAGACCATTTTAAACCCCAGCAGTCTCCTCCCGGGGATATAAATGTTTGCCTCTGCTAAAAGATAATCTCCTGGTCATTTCAGCGCCAGCTTAAGTCGAGAGAGGGTGCACGGAGGGGGAACGGGAGAGTATTCCACAGCTGTTTCCTGGCTGTTTGTCTCCCGCAGACGTGGAAGCGGCGGAGCGGAGCATTCCTGCCCACCTACACACATGCTTCCTGCGCTGCCTGCCCTGTAAATCCGCTGTCCAGACAGATCCCTGGCAGCCCGGCTTCCTGCGGGACACGTGCCTGGAGCCGCCAGAGCAGCCTCACACTCACCAGCAGCCGGGGAAGGCTCCTGGGAAGGGCAGTGGGAACTGAGGATGCCCCTAGCCCCTTTTCCTCTTGGCGTCTGC
This sequence comes from Anthoscopus minutus, assembly GCA_013399455.1. Taxonomy (NCBI): domain Eukaryota; kingdom Metazoa; phylum Chordata; class Aves; order Passeriformes; family Paridae; genus Anthoscopus; species Anthoscopus minutus. Next base: position 77,028 of record VWYI01044903.1, read on the forward strand.
CACTGAAAGAAGCTCCCCCTTTGCTGTGCTCCCAGGATCACAGAATCACGGACTGGTTTGGGTTGGAAAGGACCTTAAAGATCATCCAGTTCCAAGCCCCGCGCTGTGGGAAAGGGACACCTTCCACTAGAACAGGTTGCTCAGAGCTCCATCCTGCCTGGCCTTGAACACTTGCAAGGATTGGCTGTCCACAGCTTCTCTGGGCAACCTATTCCACTGCCTCATCACACTCACAGCAAAGAATTTCTTCTTAAAGTAAAGAATTTCTCCCTAAATAATTTCTTCCTAAATGAAGTTCACTTGTCCTCATGTACTCACTCAGACCTGTCTCTGAAATCCCTAACTCTCGAACATCTTGGGCTCCATCTCCCAGTAGGTTTCTTTTAAGGCAGTGCAAATGAACTTGGCCAAATACCACTGAGCCCTGAGAGCCTCCCAGCTATGCACGGGGCACTGGCAATTCACACAGGCACACGCCCTGTGCTTGTGTTTCCACTGCCGACTGTCCTATGCAACGTGCCTTGCAGCTGAGAGGAGCTGCGTGCAACCTCACTGCACTGGTGAATATCTCTGCCCAAATTCCTGGTCGATCAGCCCACAGCTAGGTGTTGGCTGTGAGCAGGAGGAAGGAAGGAAGTTTGGGTTGCAGGAGAGAAATCAGGACACTTGCTGGCTTTTGATGGGGGCTTTTATACACCACTGCCAGTGGGTTTCCATGGCTCTGTTTTCCAGCTGAGAAAAGTGAAAGATAGGTATTCTGAGCTACCTCAGAACATGCCCAGGTCTCTGTGGGAGGCTGAAAATGTCCAGTTCCCTGGAAAAAGCAGGCAGCTGCTCTGTGCACTGCCAAAGCAAAGCAAACCATGAGCAATTTGCATTTACCCAACCCCTGGCATGAGGGGTGGCACAAGTCTTAGGCAGTTGGTGGCCCCTTTTGAAGTTTTTGTGGAAATGTTCTTGCTAGAAATGTCTCTCATCAGTGCCTTGTGAGTGAGAAGAAAGCCCTGCTACAAGCCACTGTTTCGCATCAGAATTATGTGGTGCCGCTTTTTTACATTAATATTTTTTTTAGGAGAAGTTGTTCTTTTGGTGTGAATTGCTAGCTGGAGACTACCACTTCTTAAATGCAGCACTGCAAGATGTGTTCAGCACCGTAAACAGGAACCACAGGACTGGGGGTTTGGGCTGTAACAAACTTGTATTTGCTTTGCAGAGCTAAGGCTGTGTAAAACCAGAGCCAGGTTCACCCTTGGAGACAGGGGCCAGCCCAGCAGCAGCAATGTCAGGAGCTGCCAGTCTTACTTCACAAAGCCCTTGGGATGTGTAATCTGGGCATGAGAAGACTGGCCAAAACCAGAAGAGGGTCTGCCAGGTGGGAGTTATTCCCTGCTCCCAATGCCTTGGCCATTGCACCCAGGCCATTCTGGAAAAGACTGTTTTCCAGCTCCCATGAAGAAGTTGATAGAGCAAGGCTTCATGAGAACAGCACTTTTCTCATGACTGGTTTTTTTGCCTTTTAGGTTGAAATCTATGAGGAGAGACAAACTTTTCCAGGCTGTTTGAAGAGCACAGAATGCATGACCACTCTTCCATGAAGTCAGGCTTGAGGAGGTATCAGCTAATCCCACCATGGGCACGGTAGATGAAATCCAGCCAGCTTCTGGTGTTTCTCCAGGAGCAAGAACGAGGTCACAGCAGTGTGCCCAGAGCCCAGCCTGCTGCCTGTGTGTGTGGATGGTTATCCATACCCACATCCATGGGTGCAGATTGAAACCACATCCTGGTGCAAGAGAGCATGAACCCCAGCTCTTGCTCAAATGGTCTGGGCAGGGAGAGCTCTTCCTTGCCATGTCGTTGGTTGAGGGTGGATGCTTGAGGGTGGATGCTCAAGGCCTAGACCAGAGCCAGGCTGGCTCTGTGGACCATGAGTTGGTGTGGCCCTTCTTGCCCACTCCCTGGAGGTATTTGGCCAGAGCCCTGATTTCAGCAGAAGAAGATGCAGCCTCTCTGAAGCCTCCCTGGGCTGCTTTGTGTGTGTGCAAACCCTGCTGTGAATCTTCCTCGCTCCTCCCCAGCAGATTTGCAGAATCCCATACCTCTTCCTCAATAACACAAGCTACAAGATTTGATGTTTACTCCAGGGTTCAGCCTGAGAGAAAAGGTGTTTGATATTACTGTTCTTCCATGGTCCAGGCAGGGAAAGCAGCATCCAGCAGTAGGGAGCCCTTAACCCCAATTAATAAACACATCCTTCACTTCCAGCCTCTCTTCCTTGGTGAGTGCCACTGAGTGAAAGCTGCTTGGACTTGGCTGGGGATCAGCCCTGCGAGTTTACAGGATTCACAATTCACAGATGTTAGGAGCTATCAGGCTGAGTGTGGGTGGAGAATGTCAAGTCTGAAATAGCTCCCCTGCCACCCTGGCACAGGCAGCAAAGAAAATGTTTCCACGTGACATTCTTTGAACCAACATTTCCTACAAGGAAAACACAGAGGGGAAAAGTAAGAGGCAGTTGCTGCCATCTTGGAGGGTTCCTGACTTTTGCTCAGGGGTGGCTGGAATTAGTGCTGACATCGGCACACAATATGCACTATAGGTGAGCTATAGGGCAGTCCCTTACACTTCTCACCCACACAAATGTATAGGTCTGCTTGAAGATGCAGTCCCTCTGGTGCACAGATATGTGGGTGCTATTTTTTTCCTACTGGAATCCATTTTAATTTAGCTCGTGATTCATATTTCATTCATTCTCCAAACCCACAAAACCGGGATAGGTTTACAGCCTGTACTATTTGGATAAATCATGGAGGGGGAAAAAGCCAGGGGGAACAAACAGGTTGCTTTCCCGAATGATTTTCTGTGTGACTCAAAAGAGAGAAGAGAAAAAAAATAAGAAGAGGTGGTAGGGAGAGAATTAAAGCCATCCTTCCTTGCTTTCATGTTACTTAAGGAAAATCAGATCTGCTTTTCATCTTGAGCAGTTTGTTTTGATGGACTTCACTCTTGTTTCTCAAGGCTTTAGTGTCTGAAAAATATGTGATTTCTATTTTCTTACTTCTACTTTCTTCTTAAGATAATTGAAAATATTGGGGATTTTTTTAATGCAGAAAATGTATATGTAATTTACAGAACACAAGAACAATTCGGGATTTCTGTATCATCTCAATTGTTTTGGAAAAAAAAGGTGAAAGCTTTAAAGGGAAACATTAAAGATATCTGATAGTTTTCTTGCAGGAAGGAGGGCAGGAAGGCGAGGCAGAGGAGCAAAAGTTCAGAGTTAATTTTAATTGAGGAATTTCCCCATATTTTGTCATTCAGCTTTTGAAACTGTGACCACAACAGGCTGTTTGAACTGGGGTGTGAGAGAGACTGAAAAATTCCCCAGGCAACTATAAGCAGGTACTAACCCCAGAGTTGACAAGGAAAGCTTTTTGAATACGATGAAATTGAGCACGGGTGCTGCACCCAGCAGAGGAAACTCCGGCCATCTGGAGACGAGGATGACCAGCGGCCACAGCAGTCTGTAAAATTGCAAGAGCTGCCAAAATTAAACTGTGAAGTCAGGCAGGAAGGCAACCAATGACCGGCGAGATCAGAAGTTCAGAGAAGCCCCAGATGAGCTCTCAACAACAAGTGTGGCCAGCGTACACCAAAGTTTATTAAGGATGTTGAGAGGAGGGGAAAATATCTGTGCAGAAGATGCCCAGCTGGCGAGGAGGGAGTGGTGGTGATGCTCGGGTACTGGATGAATCCCATTGGCCAAGTCCCTGGCAGTTCCCACCCATCTGCAAGTGTAAAATAAATCTCTAAAGTTGTACCTCGTGTACCACTTGACCTTATTGCTTTTAGCCTGCTGGCTTTATATCTATTTATTTATTTTATTTCGGTTTGTCCCCAAGGAGGGGCTCGAAGGAAATGAATTTTGAAGCAGCACCTTTCACCACCTTGCCGTACTACCCTGATCCCTGCATCCAGCGGTGAGTCTGAGTGTGACGCAACCCCCCTATCGCAGGTTTGATCAGAGCCTCCTGTGTAATTGTTAACTTCCCTGCTATCGGCCGGTGGCAGCTGGGCTGCACGCGGAAAAAATGTGCCGCTCTCTTCATGCTCAGTGGAGCTTATTATTATTTTTGGCTTTCTAACAGGTTACTGTTTAATTATAGACATCCGTTTAAGATATCCCCTTTTCCTTTTTGGCATTAGAGGAAAAAAAATATATGATAAATAACACGAAAGCTGATAGTATCTTTCCGTGGTGTTTTGGAGCAGAAGGTTACACTGTGCTTTGGGTAGTACAGAAATGTCTTTAGCTTTCTGTTGTGTGTTTGTTTGTTTCTTTAAGTGAAAAAAATCCTGGGAATAATATGAGCTGAACGATTAAGCCCTGAGATTTTGGAATTTAAAGGATAAATAATTAATTTAAAAGATTCAGAGACAAAAAAACTGCCTTCTAAGAGAGAGCAATTTTCCAGGAATATTTTTTTCGTTCAGTCTAACAGCCAGCGTCAGAGCCTGACAACCACTCTTATTTTAGCTTTGTTGTTACACGGAGTTTTATAACTTTCCAGCAGATAAAAGAGCATGTCCACACGAGGTGTCACAGTATCACATTGTCGGTTTGTTTGTTTCTCCCAATAGAAGATACTATATTTAAGCATGCAAATGACATGTAGATGGTATTTTTCCAGTCGTAAAGTTCAGAGAGGTGAAATCCTCTGGCCACAGTCACTTGTTGAGCTCTTTTATAAGACTGGTTTCTGTCTGTGTTTTGTAAAATCCTGGCTGGTGTCTCACGGAGGCATTAATCCCTGGAAGAGTTAACTATTAACTCTGCATCCTCCGCAGGGAGATGGGGAAGGCTCCCCTGCTGCATAACTCTGTGCTGGAGAAAGGGCTTGGCCACCACCACCCAGCCCGTGGCATCGCCTGCAGCTTTGCCATCTCTGCTTTTTTCCCCGTTATTGTGCTTTGTAACAAGGTTTGCGGGGCCTTTTATCCCGCTCTAACCCGGGTGTTCGGTGTCACTGCTGTGTGAAGGTCCTGGGGAGGAGAGTGGAGACCTGGCAGCGAGGAGGGGCCGCGTTCGGGGCCAGCAGAGGGGAAGGAGAGAGGCTGGGAAATAGCGCACGGTCCTTGGCCGCGCTGCCGTGGCACAGGAAGATGGAACTGAGCCGGGGGTATTGGATTCCCCAGGGAGACCTTCCACAACACGAGCCCAGGGCTGGCCAGGCACATGCAGCCACGCTGTGACCTCCTGCAAATCCGCCCAGCCCCGCCGAGCCCAGCCTGTGCCTGTGGCCAGCAGAAAGCAGCACAAGAGCAGCACCGGCCCAGCAAGGTGGATCTGGGCTGGCAGCAGGGCAGTCTTCAGCACATTAATGTTTCCACGGCTGGAAGCCCCAACCAGGCAAATTCCAAGACTGAAAATGAAGAAAAAGGAAAAAAGGGAAAACCCTTGACATTGGAAAGTGTGAAGACACACTGGGAAGTGTACCTGAGCTCTGGGACAGCTTCCCACCCTGTGAACTCCTGCCAGTTTGTATCCCATCTCATATCAAATGACAGGTCCTAAAAATTGGTGCTGTGGCTCAGGCAAAAAACTCAGCTGGAGCAAGAATTAAAGAGAAAAAGAATCTATTCACTGTATTTTGTAGAACCTTTAAAATAAGCCCTTCACCCCTAGAAAACTGCCCCATCCATCAAGTCTTACAGTAGAAATGCTGCTCCTCACCACATGCCTTAGCAGCATGATGAGTTTTTAAGTGACCACTGCAGTGTGGGAAGCCCCAGGACAGATAGAATTTGTGATGCCCCTCAGTCATAAAACCTGTTAGAGATCTAGCTTAGAGTAACAACATGTCTCAGCTGTTATGAATGTCTGCTTACAAGAGCCAAGAGTGGCATTTGTTCAATTATTAGTGACTGTGCTCTGCCACAGGTCAAAATCAGCTCAAAGTTGGTCCCAAAGATACTTTTCTCAGCCTGAGACATAGGTGTTCTTCATCTTTAAGCTCCATTGGTTGCATAGTCATGATGTGTTATGTGACATTTCTCTGACTGCTTTAACAAAATTCAATAGTTTCAGAATTGCATTTATTTTACGCAGTTTGAAACACTTCTGCTTTGATGTGGTCGAAATACTTTATTTAGCTAATACCAGTGTGCTTCTTTGCAACTTTAAAATTACATCTAGTAATTATCTAACCAGAAAACTGATAACGTTGAGCTGAGGTATGCTGGCAAAAAAACCAATAGTGAAAAGTGTTTTAAACCCTGTTAAACTGGTGGGAGGGTGTGCATATCACAGAGATTTTCCTGTAGTTCAGTAAGGAGAGGGAAACAGTTGTAAATCCCAGTTAACTCTAAGATTTGTGGCTTTGATTTACCCTCTTCTGTTGCTTCATTTACTTATCTCTTCAAGTTCAGGGGTGTCCAGCAGGCAGAACATGTGGGAACCAGCTAAAACATTTCCTCTGTCAAGAGGAGAACACAGAGCACACTGAGGAGCCTTAGCTAATGTGCCTTTATGATCCTCTTACGCTTTATGCCTGCCATTTCACAGGCCACTGTGAAACGATATGTCCAAACAACAAAGTAATTCAGTGCCACAGATGAGGAAAAATAGCTGAGTGCCCAGACTCTGTGCCATGTGTGATTCTTTAGGCCACTCCAGCCTCTGTCTCAACAGCCCATTTAGGCTATTAAATTCTTTGTAAGTGTGGGTATGAAAGCAAAGCATCACAAATTCATAGGGAACTCAGCTGGCTCACAGGGAAGCAGCCTCCTCCTTCACAACCCCTCTCATTGCTGTGCGCTGGAGTTCAGTGCTGGAGCTGCAGCCCAGCTGGCAGAGGGGCAGAGGAACAGTGGGTGCTGGTGGGGATGTACATCCTTTTGCAGAAGTGAAGGATGCAAATGTGGCTTGTGACTGAAGTGAGGTTGTTTTACAGGTGTATCCTGAGTCTGCCTGTCTTCCCTCTTCTTAAACAGAAAGAGCTGGGACATACTAAAATTCAGCAGACCTCCAAGTCTTTCTCCTTTTACTCCCCCTGCAAAGGGAAATCCTTGAAATCAGGAATATGGACACTCAGTGCTCTGGCTCCTGGGACTTGGGAAGTGCTGCCGTAATGACAGAAGCACCTGCACTGAAGTGCCAGGCCACTGACCCCCATGGATTACTGGCTTGCATGGTACCGTGGCAGCTCATCCTGTGCTGCAGAAAACCCAGGTCAGCTCTGAGTCATAAAAAGAGCTGATTATCTGAAACAGGCAGGATTTCCACCTTCCAAGAAGTGCCCACCTAGCTGCAGCTGAAAGCCACTAATGTAAGATGAAGAAGGCACTGCAATTATGATCAAAGTCCAGCTGTTGAGAGCTATGTAATTAGTGTCTCTCCCCAAAGCTGCTTTTTTTCAGCTAATGCCTGGTTGGGGGAGTAATGTTTACAGATAAGTTACTTGTGTTCTTGGAAATAATGGTCATTAGGCTGTGTTTTACCCTCTTCTTTGGGGGCTATTGGGAATGCACCTGCTGGTGCACTGGACTGTAGTCCTGCCTGCTCTGCTCCTCCCTCTCCCCATGTCCAGGCTAATTGCTGGCCTCAGGATTTCACATCATTGCTGTGTTGAAGGTGTTCACTGTGGCTCACTCCTCTCTTTTGAATGAAAGGGCTCTCACACAAACTGCTCTTTCTCCTTTCATTTCTCACTTTGTATTCTCAGCACAATGTGATACAGTCCAGCCTCCCAATTCTCAGTAATAACAGAGGAACAACCCTGAAATCCGCTGCAGCATCTGTGCTGGAAACCTGATTTCTCAGACATAGTCCTGGGTTTTGAGGATATTACTAAAACAAAAATCAGACTAAACCCCCCAGGCAGGTATGTAGGGGAAAAAAATCTATTTTTAGAAAACAATGCGGAAAACTTAAGAAATTACTTAAGAAGGGTATTAGAAATTAGTTGGAAAGGAGGGGAATGTTTGGGCCATGGAAACATCATCTATTGGGTGCTGCATCTGGATAGATTTTGGTGAGCAAGGGCTAGCACCAGCCAGCCAGAGCTCCTGCGTTCAAAGAGATCTTTCATCAGGAGCATTGCATGTGTCACTTCACCTTCCCTCATTGGTTCCCACACGTATCAAACAGGGCTGGTGAATGGACTGCAATTATCAGATAGGAGTCTGGCCAAGGTCAGTGCTGCAATACAGCACAAAGGTGGAAACTCGCTGTACCCCGTGCTCATCACTGCCAGCAGGCACTAATGAGAGAGACTGCAGGCTTCTCTCCCTTGGGCTGGGAGGGGACACCTCCAGACAAAACATGCTGGCTGCAGCAGCAGAGTGCTGTGTCCCTTGTGAATCAGTGCTGGAGTAATCAGCTCTCCCTTCACCTGGGTATCAGCTGGGTGACATTGTGACAGAGATTTGCTTCAGGTGTCATAGGGTCGTGGGAGCATCTCATCCCAGGTGCAGGCTCTGCAGAATGCTTGCATTTCGGCAACTGCGCATTTTTTCTCTTTCTTCATACTATGCTTTGCTGAGGAATAACTGAACTCCTGCTATGACAAAGTGGACAAATTTCAGTTGCCTTCACCTTTGCAGTGGGAGCCCAAATTTGCTGTGTTGGCAAAAAGACTTGAAGTCAAGTAAAGAAGGACATGACTTGGTATAGATCTTTGCAGAAACAGCCAGTGATAGTGCAGGTACTTTCCAGAGACTCAGAGAGGGCCCAGAAATTGTTCTGAGCAGCTTATGGTGTGCTCAGAGCAGCTGTGACTCCTGAAGGAGCAGAATTGGCTACATGCAGGAAGGAGAGGTGGGAAGGTGCTTTTGTTTCTGACCTTTGTGAGCTCTCCTGTGGAGTGCTGGTCACATTCACAGCTATGCTGGTAAAAATTCCATGGGAGAAGGATCACAGCTGGAGCCAGATGCACATGAGAGGACAGCATTCCATGTGCCAAAACATCCCTTGCAGAGTGGCCTCCTTGGTAGGAGGGCTTTGCAGAGCAGCTCTGCAGCAGGCTTGCTGCCAGCATGAGACCTCTCAGCTGCCTCCAGCACCTCATCAGAGATGTGTGCTTCTAGTGGTGAGGAGGGGAGGGTATTTATCTCATCTTTGAGGTCTGTTCTTTGGTCACTGTCCGTCGCGGCATGTTTTTTACTTACTATATTTGATTTAATTACTTTTTGTATTGTAAAGTTGTAAACCACCCCCCTCCCCCCCATTATGCTCATAGTTTATCCCAGGTGTACCTTCCTCTCCCAGCTGCCAATCCACTCTGGAAACTGCCCTTTGTTCCCATTTGTTCCCTGTCCATTCCCTGTTATTCAGTCCCTCATTGGTTTATGTAACCTTTTCCCTCCCACTATAATCCTTTATTGGTTTATACTTTGTAAACCCCTCCTTGTTCTCCTCCCCTGAGTTTCCCTCTTAGGCTCATTCATCCCCTCCCCTTGTTCCTCTCCCATATAACTGTGGATATGATGTGGTGTCTGGGCTCTTTCATGGCTGTACTATCAAGGGAGTAAACCTCTTTGGAAATCCCATGAGAGGCCTCAGTCTTGTCCTTGCTCTGCCCTCGGTGTTTGGGTGTTGGCAGAGTGTGGCTCTGAGCCAGCACTTGGGTCCAGAGCTCTGCTCAAGGCTGGCCCAGCCCTGCCGTGAGTGCCGGAGATTCTGGGTGCTGGGCCGGCACTTTGCTCCGACACCGCGTCACTGTCCTGTTCTTGTACTGTAATCTCTGTAAGGGATTGTCCTGTAAGAAGATGGGTTTAAAAGATAGAATCTTCGCAAAACAGTGCTCAAGAGTTGCACATTCAACCCTCCTCAGTTCTCTCTTCCTGGCACAGCTTCTGAAGTCTGCTTATCCCTGCTGCCCTCCTCCGCTCTGTCCCCGCTGGACCTCTTTACTCCACAGTCACTGACAAGGACAGCACTTTTCCTCTTCAAAACAGTACAGGCTTCCCAAGAAAATACTTGTCTGCTTGAAGGTCCTTTTAGTGCTGCTTAAAGGATTGAAGTGGAACTAAACCAACCATTTTTTTCTCAGATCCCAAAGGACTGAAAGGAGAATATGATAAATCTTTCATGGGGTCCTTTGTACTGTGGGGAGAGGACTCATTCACCAGTTCATAGTGCCTTGCCCAGCTTTAAAAATGCTGAGGTAATTAAAGAAGCAAGTTCTTAATAGTTCATCTGCTCAGAGATGTTTAGGGTGTTCTTGTTACATATTATAAGTTATAATTCTATGCTGATTTATATTGTACCTTCTGCTACAAACTAATTTGGCAAGAGCTCCTCTCAACCAGGATTTCTGGCCTGACACAAAGCAAAAGGGCTGAGTTCAGTTTAGGGAAAATAAAACTCTCTGCTGTTCAACATGTGTCTGAAACAGTATTGAAGCCTTCTTTATAAAAACATTTCAATAGGAGTAATAAAGTATGGGAGAGGAAGGAGAATTTTGGATGAGGAAGAAATCAAGGAAACTTGGCTTTCAGTTTGGTGCCTGGCTCTAAGCTACTTCTGCACTTCTGTGAAAACCTTCCTGGGAACATGGACATGGTGGTGGGAGCCAGTATTTCTACTGCCATACAAATTGTGACTTCTTTTTACCTTAAAATTTTATAGCCTATAATCAACACTGAAATAATCAGAAGGAAAATGTTTTGCTGTAAGAGATTTCTGAGGTTTGAGTAGCTCTGCTGATAATAGATAACACCTGCTCAGATAAGTTCATGAAAACATCTGTATCTGTTCTTAGGCCTTACTTGGGCATTTTTGGTGCCTGTTTACAATTACTCCTGTGTAGCAGATCACCTCCCTACAGGATTTTGCTGCTGAGTCATTTCCAATCAGGTGTTTAAATGCCACAGGTGGTCTGATGTGATAAATACCAGTATACATAAGCAAGGGGAATTCAGTTAGTGCATGGAGCTATAAAGAGAACAACCACCTCCCCAAGTGAGAAGGGGGAAACCCTGCAGAAAGTGATCAGGGCTTCAGTAGGTTCTTTGCAACATAAAGATAATAAAAACACTTGCCCTGGGAGGTTCAATGACTACGTGGTTTAGTGATGTTGATAGGTACAAAAGTCACTGCAAGCTGTGCAAGAAATGCATGAAAAGAAGCTTGAATTGTGCTGGTGAGCTGGATGCTGCAAACAGCAGTGGCTCAGCTGTGTACTGCTAGCAATGTCTGGGGAGCAGGAGCTGTTCCCCCCAAGAGCAGTGGGATGGCTGGAATTGCTGGCAGTGGGGTATAGGAGGTGGCAGTGACAGGTGTCAAACTGCAGTTCAGCTGTCTCTGAGAGTTAACATGGGCATTAGGTGGTCCAATATTTCAGGGTTAAAACTCTCCTTGTAAAACAATAACATTTCTTTAAACAGCTTTCCAAGTTTGGTTGACCATGTTTGTGAATTTTCATCTTAAAATATACAGGGTAGAAATGTCATTTCTGTTTTCGATGAAAAGGGTGGTGCTATATGTATTCATACCACTACAGCAGCTACAGCTTTAAGATTATCACAAGCAAAAATCATAAATCACATTAGGTGTGGCAATGTATTGATAAAATTATAGGGAGCCAACCCTGTAATTTCTTAGCACCCGGTATAGTTACAAAAGCAAAGATCCTGTGAGTGCTCCAGGTAGCATTCCCTTACACACCCGCAGTGTTCCTGACAAACACTTCATTTGTTCCTGTCTTCCAGGACTATAATCTGCTCTTAATTCTTTGTCCTTCATCTGCCCTGTCTTGAAGCTATTTTGTGACACACAGAAAGGTCTTTGCAAGTGCTCTTATTTTTGAGAGAAGGATTCTCTGCCCTTGGGCTTAGGAATAGCTGCCCTGCCAGAGTTGCTACATGGACTACATACTGCATGGTATTTAGCAGAAGGGCTCCTTTTCCTGTAGGAGTATCACTGGTGGCAAGGGTGAGGAGTGGGAGTTTAGGATCCAAAACACGCCAGATTTCACAGGTTGGCTGGGGGGGAGTAGCAAGTTTGGGGATCATCAATTAAATTCATATTACAGGAATCTGCACCTAACATCTGCTTTGCTGGTGTTTCTGTTTTGCATTTTAATTATTTACCGAAACTCAGGATGTTGCTGTTTACAGTTTCCTGCTTCTAAAGAGTTCTGGGGACTTTCTGTATTATCATGATGATTTACTTGATATTTTTTTAAAAAATCAGTCTTTGAGGGAAAGCTTGTGAGGAGGACTTTGTAAGTCCCTGAGCAGGTCATAAGGAGTTTTTGTACCTAAAGACAGAAGCAGCTTTTGTAAGAGTAGGTACCTTAGGGAGCTAAGTGTCTTACCTGGCTCAGCACAAAATGTCACAAAAGCCTTTTGCAGCAGGCAGTCTGAGAATCCTCCTGTTCTAGAATAGAAGCATGTATTTCATGCTCCCTATCTGTCCCTCTCTTCTCTCACTGTATTTATATGACTAAATGCCCTTCAATGCATAGTTCCCAGGCTGAAAATCAGCCTGGGTTGCATGACTTCTCTTGCTTTGCTTCCTCTTGGTGAGGGGGACCATGCTGAGATAGCCTATGTGGGATGTCCTCTCCCTGCCACCTCCTCACCATGGCCAGATTTGGGAAATGCCTGTCCTTTACACACTGGGACAACAGCAGCAGCTCAGCACCCGCTGCTCAGCGAGCAGGGGTGCCCAGCACCTTCCTGGAGGCTGCAGCTGCAGCACACCAAGCACTTGGGCAAAACCACCCCAGGAGCTGTTGGGGCAACCCTGGCAGAGACACGATCTAACTCCTTCACATGTCACAGAAGTTCAAATCTCAGCAAGTTTAAAAGAAGCTCCACTCTTGGCAGAGTGTTCCACTCTGGCTGGGGACCATTTGCCCTTAATACTACTGATAGTGATATGGTGCAGGCAGGGCAGAGGCTGCAGGCAACATGCCAGACTTTGAACAGAGCTCAGAGCATGTTGCAGGGCTACAACCCCATCATGAACTGTTGGGGCCACAGCTTTTGCTCTATGCAGCACGTAGTCTCCACCTGTGTTACCAAGCAGGGCAGCCAGGAACTCCAAGAGATCCCTTGCAGTTACCCAGCACAGAGCAGGGGGCCCAGCCATACTTGTGATGCACCTGGGGGTTTCTCTCAGGTTCTCATGGTCAGGTACTGCCTGCAGCTGGCACTTGCTCTGAGGGTGCACAGTCCTGAGGGAGACATGAGCTCAGGGCATTTGGGGGTGGACTGGACTGTCAGAAGTTGAGCTGAGATTGTGCCTAACTTGCCTATGCTACATAAAATGAGATGTTTGGGTTAAGAGTGTTCATGGGCATTTCCTCTCCAGACAGCCTAGAGTTCAGGCCACGCCTCAAAAGCATGTAGGTAGGGGATAGTGCACAAACCAGACCTTGAACTCTGGCCAGAGAAGCAGTGTGGATGAAGCTGAGGTCTTTCCTTGCCACTCTACCTCTGCTGCAAGTGGAACTTCTCTGTTAGGTTTGGATATTTTTTTCCCTTGGCTCTGGCCTCTTTCAGAACCTTGTAGAACCAGAACCAGTTTCTGACATCCCGACTGCCTTTCTGAAGCTCTGATCTACTTGGCTGAATTATTTTACTGTCTGTAATAAATAAAGTAATTTTTCATTCTGTATTGTGGTCACTGTATTGATGTGATGGACGTAGAGCAGTGAAAACTTAAAGATTCTGGTTGCACTCAACATGGCAAAAGTTTGGCAGACAATAATTAATACAATCCCATTTCCTGTGGGAAATACTGAAAGCTCCTTGTAAAAAATAGACAGCAATGAAATGAGGTAGATATTTTAATTGGGTAAATGCTGGGATAGCAGGAAAAATACTGATGACCAAATCTCAAAAGAGGAATTTGATTTTGCACACCTCAGGAAGATGAGACTTTTGGCCATTGCTTCTCCAAAACTTACAATTTTCTTTATTGACTATCCAAAATCACTAGAGAAGACTAGTGATGAAGGCCTGTGATGGCTGTATTTTTCTCATGACTGATACCTCTTGAAAATTGCCTTCTCTGCTTTTATTTCTGGGGCTGTTGCTTTATTTCTTTTAATATTCCCTGATGCTGCAGAGGTCTGAGAGGATATGGTTAACTGGTTTAGGCTGCTTTGGGCATTTAACACTGCTCCTCCAGGAAAGATGAGAGGTCTCCCCATACTGTGCAGCAGATTGTAATAGCAGAGGTGTCTGAGTTCCTACTTCCCCAGCTCCTCCAGGCACCTGCTGCAGGTTACTGATGGTGGATGAGTGGGCCATGGAGTGATTTTGGGTTAGGCACTGACCCCACAGAGACAACAAATGGTCTCTGCTGTCTTCGGTTGTAGCTGCAGATGGACAGCAGAGGTTGGCATGTGGCAGCAGGCAGCACTGACCCATCAGGAGATGCCTCAGCAGAGAGCTGTGCTTGTCCTCTCCTCCCCTGAGGGGAGGATGCATCACTCTCTTCATCCTGCTGTGAAATACCAGGGCTGTCTGACTACAAAAACTCCTGTATAAACTTTGAAAGTTAGACCCAAACACATGTTCTCAGCTGGGCATTTGAAATAGAGCAAATTATATCTACTTAGACCAAAGAGATTTATTGGTTTTTAAACGGACTTGCAAATGCTTTGTGGTTACTGGACAGTTTGCCTGTAAAGTTTTTCTTACACTTGTTTTTGGACTTGGACCAAAAATACCTCAGAATTTTGGGGGCTGGGCCTGGATTTTCCACTTGTGCTACTTTTGAGAAGACTTTCTCAGCTACTGCAGAAAGATCTCATCTCTGTCCAGCAGCTCTGACTCTTCCTTCTCCAGATGGACACTGCTTCTCACTACCACTACAATAGGTTTGGGAAAGGAATTGACTAGAAAAGTGAGTTACAAAATAATGCAAATGCTTTTAATTGGTTTTGCGTTCAAGGCTTTCTTAAAATTGATTATTTACATTTTCTTTTATTATCTAAATTTGGAAGGTCTTGGGACCATGTTTCCCTGGAGATGCATAACAGGTCTTTATATGCTTTACCAATGTGGGGATACTGTTATACCTTAGGAAGAACAAAGCTGGACAGGTCACCCAGCAGCTGGGGGTTGAGCTTGGGTGTGCTGAGCTCCAGGTCTGCATTCTAAGAAGTCTGGGCTTCTCCACACAGGTTGGGTGGCCTTCTGCAGGTTATGAGGAGTTTGTACCCCAGAATAGAAAGCACCAATTGCAGTGAGCAGGTGGAGGAATTTCTGTGGCAGTGCTTCACCTTGGCCAGGGCTAAGAAAGGGAGTGGGTGTCAGGGCTGAGCAGAAAGGAGGGGATGTCCGAGGCTGAGATTCTGAGGATGGGTAAGAAGGGGGTGTCAAAAGCTGAGTGGGAGATAAGACATATCTGGGAAAGTTCACAAGATGCTGAAGGAAACCTTGAAGGAAAAAGAAAAAATAAATTAGGGGTTACAGTTAGGGGAGAGTGTCTGAAGTGCTGGTGGAGTGCTGAGCTGCATGAAACCCTGAGCATGAAATCTGTTATGCAAAAGTGGTCACTGTTGTCAGGCTGACAATGATGATATGCAGATAGCTGATTAGATGAGCTGTTGATAGGAGATGCAGTGGGTTCCTGGGCTGCAGAGGTACTGAAATTGTTCAGCACCAAGAAGCCATTCCCAGCAGTTTGCAGGGAGCAGTGCTCGTTCTGGGAACCCTAGTGGGAATGTGGAGGGAGTCTTTTCCTCCCTGAGGAGCTCTGCAGCCAGCACTGGAGCACGGCCCTGCTGTGGGGCACAGGGCTGCAGTGATATAATGTGCTTTGAGGGGCTGCCACAAAGCTGCAAATGTTGCATTCACTGCAGGCAGTCTGGCTCAAGATGACTCTAACTGAAAGGAGATGATGATAGGAGAAAAATCCCCCTTGTGTTTTGCAGCATGATGAATTAGGAGGATTACTCTGTTCAGCCAGTTTCACTTTCTTTGATATAGACCAGTGTTGCCTATGCACTGATGACTTCAGTAAAGAGCAACCAGGAAGCTGAACCATCCCTTCCTACCCCTTTCCATTCAGCTCACATACATATGCTTTCAAAAGACAAATCTAAGTCACAGGGAGATTAGGATGCAGTGTTAGAGTAGACCCTAGCAGAACACTCAGCATTCCTGTGAGACATAACTGCTTTATTTCCTCTAAATACAATACAGCTCACAGTTGAAACAGAGTGTGTGCAGGACAAGCATCCTTTGCCTAGAGAACACGAGAAGGTAAACAGTCCTCCCTGTTCTGTCCTTGACAGGTGCTGTAGGACACCAGCAGTGTCACAGAGCCCTTTGCTGCTGCCACTCCCTGTTCCTTCGTGCGTTCCCCACATCTCCTTGGCCGCTGGATACTTCTGAGATCAGGGTTCTCCCTTCTGGCAGTCAGCTTCTTTCGTTTTCTATTACATATCCCTGTGCAACTCAACCACTTTTCTCACTGCTTCCCATCCCCATAACCCATGCTGGTCCACATTTTGTGAGAGGCCAGATTTTTTTGTTTTTCCTTACATTTGTCCTTTCTAACCCATGCATCTGTCAGTAGTCTTTCAGAGTTATTTTCTAGGACTGACACATAGGAGCAGGATTATTGTATGAAGACAATGTGAAGGGTTTAAAGAACTTGCTGGAAATCTAAATCTTAAAATGCTAAACCTGAAAACTCAGCTTAAAATTGAAAGGCGAATAAATACTTGTGAGCTCAATTCAGCACAGCCTGCCTCTGCCAGGATGACTGTCAGTCTCTTTTGGGCTCATGTGAGCCCAAAACCTTGGAATATGGCACCAGGCAAAGAAAGAAGCAGGCAAATGCATTCTGCAGTGCAATTCAAGCTGGGAAGAGAGGCTGCTTGTTGATGAAGTAGACATAGCAAGAAGTGCAATAGAGGTTGATCTGAGGGGGTTCTTTCATTTTGCCCCCCTGTTTAGGGGGTAGCAACAAACCTGTTTGATTTCCAAAGGTCTCTAATCTTGGGAAAAGGGCTACAGGGTGTGCTCTGCTGGCTGAGGGTGGCTGCTCCAGGCACGGGCGACAAGAGCGCTCCTCAAGTCGGGGAATTCCAGATGACATCGCCCGCCCGGCGCACGCTTGTGCCGTGCTGCCAGACCCCGCATCCTTCTCCTCTTGCACAGCTGTGAGCTTCATTAGGTACCGATCACAAATCACTGCAGTGTTACAATGCAGAGCAGGGGGAATTCCAGCAGGACGAGGGCTGCCAAGTTCCTCCGGTTTTAACGGTGCGATGTGAAAAGGAGCCCCCTCCCCACGCAAGAACTAAAAATACAACTGATACCAAGATTCAGGCATTTCGACGTAATGCTCGTGAACTTTAAATCGTTTGTTTACCGCTGCTTTTGATGCGCTTCAAGGTGTAACTGGAGAAGGCCGGGACGAGCATGTGCATTGGGATTGCTGGAGCTGAAGCTGCCGACCCCTCTGTGACTTAAATCTCTAACCAGCTCACACCCTGTGCTGGCTGAGGGCTAATATAATACTATGCACATGGATTAATGGATTTTGAGGGGTTAAATGCTGGATAAATTCAGGAGGAAGGATTAGGTTTTAGTCTGGACTGGAATTCTCCTTCCACCCTGAACTCTGTGTTGTGTTTTAAAGCTAGTCACAGCACTTCTGCAGCCCATTGATTTTCTTTCCTGGGTATCAGCATTTTTGTGTCTGAAGATAAATTAAGTTTGGGAGTTTCTTAGTGTAGGAGGTACTGTGTATACTCTCCCTGAAGACATTAAGGCCTTTCTGAATTTCTCTATCTAAACACCCAAAATCACTAGTTCCTTTTAGAGCAAGCACCATATTGGGGCTCGGGTGACTAATGTTGTATTTCTGGCTTGCTGACTAATGGTGAGTAATTCTATGACATCCTGATGTCTTAGTTTTGTCACAGGTAATATTGGAATAATCACATTATCTTTCTTTGTAGGGTACTTTGAGAACGATGAATAAAATGAGGCATACTAGATATCATTATGTAGACATTAATCATTTGTTGGATACATTCATTTAATGTGGAAGTGCTTTCTTCATAAGGACACATGTTCTTCTCTGTGAATCAAGGTTTCCTCCTTGTACTCCACTAGCATTTTCTTTAGGGGACTGTAACTTCTGAAAAAAGAGCAAAATTTGTAGCTTAAAATTTGTAGAAAAAGACTTCTCTTGCTCCATCTGCATGCCCACTGAGAACTACAGGCCCAGCGATAGAAAATTACACCATTGCTAGGAATCTCACGGGGAGAAGCAGAAAGCCACACCCTGGAGTTTTGGCAATAAGCAGATAGAAAGCTCCCAATCATTTTGCTCGTTCCTGCTGTGAAAGATTTTATGTTACAAAATGTTATGGTGTGGCTTTACACCAACATCAAGCCATGAAGTTTTGCCCCCATAAACCACACTGATAACTTCTGGGAACTTGCACGCTGCAGGAGAAACACAAACCAAACCAGAGCTCCAGTTTATGAGGGAAGCTGTGGAGAAATGGAGGTGCTTGGACCTCGTGAAACCCAACACAGCAGCTTCACTGAAATAACCTTATTAATTTCTGGTTTCCACATAAACCATGCTACTAGCCTGGGAGCAGTTCAGAGTGTTGAAGCACTAAGCCCATTTTGGATGAAAAAACAAAGGAAACCAGCTACCTCTTGGCTGCGACAGTCTTTATTTTTGGAAGGAGGTTGTTGGGCTCACACATGCGCCAGCGGTGCTTGGGCAGCACCCTGTGTCAGATTTGACCCTCTATCAGCGCAAGCAGGTGGCATCTGCCTTTAAGGTTCAAAGCTACAGAGGAGGGGCTGGGCTGTGCATGTCATTATCAAGCCTGGGTCTTGCTTTCCTCAGGAGTTCGTGGCTTTTCCCCAGTGGTAAGTCCAACCTGAGTCTTTCTTTCTAAGAAAGATTGTCTGCAGTGAAAGGTGGTATTTGGGGGGAAAAGTGTTGCTGTGTTGCAGTAGTAGAGTTTAATAGCTTTCTGTCTTTGTTTCCTGGGGTGGTTTGTTTTCTTTATCTTTAATCTCTTTGATATGAAGATAGGAGAGGGGGTAATGTGGTGATGAATGGAAGGATGTGCTTAGAGTGAGCAGTGGGAGCAGAAGTGGTCTTGTTTTGTCTCCACTTTGCCACCACTTTTATGTCACCCTGGGCCAAGCAGTCAGTGCTGTATTTCCTCCTGTGATGGGACCCTCAGCTCCAGGGAAAGGCAATAGCAGTGTGGCCACAGCTTATGAGAAGCAAATGCAGTGCTTTGCTCTTTGGGTTTTGGAAGGGCGAGCTGCTTTTCAGTTCGGTTGGTTTTTTGTTGGTTTTGGTTTGGGGTTTTTTTGGTAAAGTTTAGCATTTCCAGCCTTCTGAAAGACTCTGAAATGGAGTGCTGTGTGGGCACAGCTACAGGGGCATGTTGCTGTCGTTGCTGTGCTTGGCAGAGATGTCACTCATCAGTAGAGTGGCAAAGGGGATCAGCTGGGACACGTCCCCACTCGGGGCTCTAACACAGCTCTTCTGGGGCAGTGCTTAAGAGGCAGCACAACAATCACTGTGCCTGAGGCTCCAGCCCACCTAGTGAATTTGGAGAAGTGCTTTCACCTGGACTCTGGGCTCCTCTTGTTTCAGCCAGATAAATAGGACCTCAGTGGGGGGGCATGGCTGCCTGAAACCTGTCCTGGGAATCACTGGCTCAGGAGTGGTGTCTCAGCACTGCACAAAGGAACACTGCTCTTGGTGAGGTGCTGCTTCTGTGAGAAGACTTAACTTGCTATTAATAATCCCCTGGTGGTTTTTAAAGGAGGGGCTTGTGGATGCAATGTCCTATTCAACTTGCAGTTTGATGGGGGCTGTAAATCCCCCTGTAGTTCCTGGTGTGGTTACTGCTCTCTGTTTGTGAAAAGCATCCTGCCAGATAGTTCAGCAGTTGGTGCAGGGACTTACCTTGTAGACTTGAAACAGAGACAGCCTAGACAAGACTTAGTGCCATGCCTTGTTCTGTTGTATTTTGGTATAAGAGGCTGTGTTCAGTAGTGCCATTTCTTGCAATGGCCTTTGGGATGAGTGCATGTAGGTTTAAGGGATGTTGTTTAAATGTCTGTTGATAGAAAAAGCATCTGGTTTATAGAAGTAATTTAAGCAATTCAATCTTGTGATTAACTTTAGGCACTCAGCGAATGCTTTACTGAAAGCAGAGCATTTGCTGATGTGGGATAAGACAGTTAACTAAAGGAGCGATATTTACATATGGATTCTACTTGGGCTTTAGATGTTATTTTCCACTTACGTATGTGTTTGGTAGAAAGAGGCTTCTCCTCTATGTTGAAGGCTCTTAGTTAAGAAAATAGCACTAGGTTTAGATTCTATTGAGACCACAGGGAAGGAGACAAGTATGTCTTGCATGCGGCTTTGTGCTGAGCTGAGCTTGATTTTCTTGCCTTTTGACAGCTCTTTGCCACCTGTGAACAGGGTGCACCAAACTGAATAAAAAGCAATGTTTACTGTAATGCTGGGGCCACCTATGTAATGTTGTGGCCTTGTTGCAGCTGCCTTGCCAAGGCTGACTGCCTAATCTTGCTGCCTCCTTTGGCAACAGAGCTGTACAGGTAGTAAAGGTGTTGCAGAGAGTGTTGAAGGACTCTCTGTGAACACATAAACCATGAGACTTCTTGTGCTTGGTATAGGGAAATAAACCTTTTTGGCCATCAGGCAAAACCTGGTAATGCTTTTCCTAGAAACAGTAAACTAGGAGCTTGTCTGGCTACAGGGATAAAGATGATGCAGCTGAAGAATGTCCCTCTCTGGAGAAATTTAGAGTTGTGTTTAGTAGAGGGACGCACCAGCTGTGTCCTTAACTGGTGCAGTGCTTTCCAACAGCTCTGTTAGCTGCAAAGGTGTAGAGTGACAAACCTGGCTTTATCAGTCTGTGCAGCTGATAGCTCCTGCGCTGCTTGGTTGGGGCAGGTTTGTGGAATTGCAGCTGAAGAGGAGGACTACCAGGACCACAGCAGGGAGATGAACTGGGACATTTTGCCTTTTTGAGACTGAGAACTTTGTCCAGCAGTGAACCAAACCTGAGGCATGCCATGGCATGCAGGAACCTTACTGCACTGAGACTTTTTGAAGGAAAGGTCTCTGAGAAAAGTCTAGTTTGTAATGACTCGTTTTTTCATTGACATTAGTTCCTGTCTGTGTAGTAATGAAAAGTGATTTTTAGTTTACAAGTCAAGAGCAGTTGCGATAAGTTGCAAATAATTGTTAAAAATGAGCACTTTGGTGTCTTGAGAGAACCCATTGTGGGGTTTCTCTGCCCATTCCTGGTGGTCAGGACTGGGTGCAGGGTATTGAGCAGTTCCTGTGGTCTGTCTGGGTTTAACAGCAGAGGAGGTTGCAGAGCTTCCCACTGTGCTCCTCCAAGGCTTGTGGTGGCATTGACCTGCAGTTTATATGACAGGCTTTAGGGCAGATCTGTTCTTCTGGGTTTCAATATGTCACTCTTGAAAGTGTCTGACCAGTCAGTACCTGACTGAAATCCTGAAAGGAGTAATTTCAGGTACTTTGTGGGATAACTGTTGTTCTCAGAGGATTTGTGATTATTTTTTCATATGTAGTGTGGCCATGTGTTCTCTGTGAGGCAGAGCTATTACCCATGCACTTCTGCATTTCATTTTTGTTTCTGGCTGTACATGAACTTTTAAATTATACTAACAGGGTTTTTTCCCAGTCACAAAAAGGATGAGGAACTGAAGTGATGCTTTCACCTATTTCAAGGCATGTCCAGCACTGGCTCCATGGGGCTTTTAAGCCACTTTGATTCCCTTTAGCTTAGAATAGCTCTCTTCTAAGAGCATGCAGTTCTGTGGAACAGCTTTTGTGGTCATCTTTTTACAGACCAGAGTCATCCTCAAAATGAAAGAGGCTATAAAAATTCAGTAAAGAACTAGATACCTCTCTGACAGCTGCTGGAAGTAAATGCTTCAGGAAAACTGGAGTAAAAGCGCTATAATGTGATCTACTCTCTGAAACACTCTTTCTAAATTTTGGCAGCTTAATAAATTAGGGTCTTCCATGCAATTGATTTAGACCATTGTGTTAATCAGGACCAATATGTGCCAAACCAAATATTAGTTCAATTCTCTTTGGAATTCAATTATAACTTTGGCTCCTGCCACGGCCATTCCCTTGGCAGAGAATGTGGTTGTTCACTTGCATTGTGTTTAAAGAACTCTCACATGGAAATTTTTCAGGACACCCCCAACCCTGTAGCAGAAAAGATGGTCACTTGCCTCATACTCTGAAGTTGAACTGAGGGTTTTTGTCAACTGCAAATATACTGGAGAAATTCCTCCCATCCCCTTTACATCCCTACAGCCGTCAAGTATTTTGACATGGGTGTAAAAGCTGCTGTGTTTGAATTTAGAAATTGGCCAGTGGGATGAGAATGTGCAGCTGTGGAAGGCATGAGTGCTCCAGCTCTGTCACTGCTCCTCTTGGGCCCACCTATTTCTGTGAGGCTTGTGGGAGCCTAAGGGGATAAAAATGGCCAAGGTAATTAGCAGATCTGATGGAAATCAGTGGCTCTGGCTCAGAAATTGGTGGAGGTGGGAAGGCAGTAGACAAGCAGATGAAGTTTGATGTGATTGAACTTATTTCCATTAAAAAGAAAACAAAAATACTAATTATTCAAATCTTAGAAAAACAAAACAAAAAAAAACCACCAAAAAACCCAAAACAGAAAAAAACAACCCAATACTTAGTTCAAGACCTCAGCTGCAGTGGCTGGATGTAGAAGTCACCTACATCATTCAAGGACATACCATTTAGACAAGCAAACAGCCTGGGACAGTGGAATCCCACATTGCTTAGTTGCTTCTCCTGCTGCAAAGAGTACCTGCTTCATATGGGAAGCTGATTATTTGGGGGAAAATGGAAAGTGGTTTGTTTGGGTTGTTTTTCCCCACTCTGGGATTCTTATGACACAGCATCCCAGTGGACTCTTAGGGGTATTTCATTTACTGGGAAGGGTGGCCAAATTCTCTTCCATCTAAATACAGCATCTGCAGCAGTGTGGAATGTGTGTTGTACAGCTGTGAATGTCTCAGGCATTCAGCATGTCTCCTTTTTCACACAATAGCTTCTATTTATGGGTTTTCATCAAGTTGGGCTCATCCATTCAATATGTCTGTGTGTTTTTTCTTTTTTTGTTTGTTTGTTTTGTTTTTTTCTGCTTTTGTTTTTTAAGGTTTGTAGAAACTCCGAGCCCCTTCTCCTGGAAGGAGAGTTACTATCGATCAGCCATGTCCCAGAGCTCTCAGCCCAGGGAGTTCCTCAGCCCAGAGGTAATCCAGCATATCTGGGACTTCCTGGAACAGTAAGTAGCCCTTATGTGAAACATAGGGAAAGTGTTTTAGGACAGGATGCCTCTGTAATTAGGCTTCTCAGGGGATTGATGCTGGGCAGTTTGGAATCTTCTGTACTTGTTGATAAGATATGGATGTGATGATTGGATGTGTTGGTCTGTGGTGACTGACAGCTCTTGAGCTCTCCAGAGGTCCTACACCCAGGCTGTGGGGACCAAGTGCAGTGGTCAGCAGTGACTGATTCTCTGCCAGGCCTCTGGTGGCTGAGCTGGCTGCTCCCTAAGGCTCATGGCTGGCATTTCGCCTCAGGAAATGGGCTCATCAGTCTGTGTCCAGGCTGCGTGTTTTCTCCTTGCTGATGCCAGGGAGGGAGAGGAGGTGAAGATGGTGCAGAGTTTACCTTGTCAGGTCCCTTAACTATTAGAAAACTGACTGTTCCCATTCCTGACTTGCCATGACTGATGATGAAACAACCACTGCTATAAATCCTCTATGAGTTCTGTCTTTCAGTGCTTTGACTCCTCTGCTCTTGCCTCAGAGCGAGTGAAATGTCCCTCTAGACCCTCCTGTTCAGGGGCTGCTGTAGAACAGTGTTGAGGAGGCAGCTGTTCCTCAGCAATTCCTTGCTTTGGCATGGGACAGGCTTGTGGTAGTGCCAAAGTCCTGGGCACAGGGGAGGGGAAGGAAGGTGGGGTGGTGGAAAAAGAACTTGGCCAGTTTTAACTTCACAACTGTGTTCTTTCCAGGCCAATATGCTCAGTTCAGCCAATCGATCTAAACTTCATCGATGGCCCAGCTGAAGATGGCTCCACAAACAAAATTGAGATCAGCATGGATTGTGTGCGGGTGCAGGACACTGAGCTGAACGACCCAATGTGGGTGAGTGACGAGAAACTTCCTTACATTTCTTAAGGGGAGAAGGGGAATTTTTGCAGGAGCTATTCTAGCTGCATTGCCCCAGGGCCATCTTCCCACCTTGGCTGGGTCCTCACCTGCTCCTCTTCTATAGCAGCAATGGCAGGAGAGAGAGATGAGGCAGCTAAACTGGCAGGAGAGCTGAGGAGCCTCTTGCACAGGTGACACATCCATCCCTACACTCTCCCTGCTTAGAACTAGTATGACCTCAAGGGTTAAAATAATTTGGATTCTGAGCACAGTTGCAATTTTGCTGACCAAGGCCAGGGATTCTTCATTGGTTTTCCTTCTCTTGAGGGTTATATATAAATGAAAACTTGTTTTCAGACTACGGTTGGGTTCTTTTCCCCTTCTGTTTCTTCAGACTAGAGTGTTTGTAATGAGTCTTGGCCATGGGTGTCTCAGGAATATGGCTCAAAACTGGAATGCAGATGAGGCACTGGTGGTTGCTGGTTCATTGCCTTTGGCACTAACAGGCTGGCTCTTTCTTAGCTACAGCTCTTCTAAAGAGGCCAGGTGCTTTTCTTGCAGGCTGGAGCAGAAGGTATTTTAGGAGTTTGAGTTGCTTGTGTCCTGTTTCTGTTCTTCCTGGGTTTTGTATACCTCAGGGTAAAAATAAAGTGTAGTTTGAAGTTTGTGTTGGTATCTGTAGATTTTTCTTGTTGTACTGTATCCATCTTGAGAAATTGTTGTCATTTAATTCCCTGGCAAATCAACCACAATTTTTGATGTGCCCAGTGATGGTGTGTTAGGAGTCTGTATCCTGGTCATGTTTGTGACCTGGAGGATTGTGTCTGCAAGGAAGGAGCTCCTGGGTCATTCTGGTGACAGGAGGTTTGACCTGTCAGTGCTGCACTGGTGTGACGGCTGGGGAAGCTGCAGTGCTGTTCTCTTTCCAGGAGGAGAAAGGGGAAAAAAAGGGTTTAAAAGCCAGTTTGAAGTTGGGTATGTGCCTGGCTAATGTGGTGAACTAATCCAAGTGCACAAGGAGAGGTGATGAATATCACGTCTGGTTATCTTTTGATTTGGCATTTGGTGGGGTGCAAGCTTTCCATCAGCATCTAGATCTTGGCTTTTTCCACCATTATAGCACAGCTCCAGTGAAATGGTGTCTCTTCAATAGTCAAAATATTTCTCCAGGGGCTGTTTACAGGGGCTTCTGATTTTCAGAGCGGACTATAATAGTGTGTTTGAGCTATGTCCTCCTGAAAAACAATCCCCAAAAGTTTAAAGGTAATTAGCAGTAACTTTCCTCCTTCCATGCTCAAATCTGGATTTGTGGCATTGAGCACAAGCTCACCTCCCCATCTCCTGTTCCTCCAAGCTGTCTGCAGAGCACTGCAGTGGCTGTTTGGCTCACTGAAGCCCTGTTCAGAGTCTCCCTCTCCCGTCAGTGGTGCAGTGAAACATGATTGGAAAGTCCCTTCCCCTTGTTCTCTCTGAGTGCTGCTGCCTGGGAAGGGGACAAGAAGCTTTCTCTATGCAATTACTTCTTGCTAATGATGGGTTTGAGCCCAGCCTGGTGGGAGGCATTTCTGGAGAGGCCAGGCTGCAGGGTGACTTCTTTTTATGAAAAAAGAAGTGTTTTTCACTTATGTGACAAGCTGAAGGGGGAGTGGGGAAATTCCATCCCATCCTCACCCTTACCGTAAAGGCCGCAGCTTGGAGTACATTAATGTATGTACATTAATAAATGTTCCAGTTTGTCTTCAGTGGAAGACAGCACCTTCTCTCAGTTGAATGCTGGACAAAAGCCTTCACAAAGCAAAGTATGCATTGCAAACCTGTGCAAACAGCCCGTCTTTTAAAATGAGGAAAGCTCTTTTTACTCCCCTTACCACCACCACCACCTCCCTATAAATTTGCAAACATCCCTGACAGGTGACAACTCCCCTTGCAGAGAAGTCTGTGTTTGCTTTGCTGTTTCTGGGGCTCGAAGCTTTCATTGGCAGAGAATGTGTAGCCTGGGGCAAGGTGTTTGCTTTAATCTGAAATACCTTACAACTCTCTTCCCCTCCAGCTTCTCTTTTCCTTTGGATGGCTTCAGGGCACAAGCTTCCCTTGCACCTGTCTCTCCTGTAACCTCAGCCATGTCACTTCTAGACACAAGGTGCTGCACGCAGCTGATTGCAGCAAAGGGTTGAAGAGGGCAGATAAACACAAAGGAATGCAGCAGAAACAGGGGGGCCCTGGGAGATGAGCACTGAGATCAAGACAGAGTGCTTTATAGTATTACATTGGTCTTAGCAAAAGAGCAAGACCAGTTTTTCTCCAAAATGCATCACCATCTGAGATTTAAAGGGGTGTAGAGCAATTAAGAGTAGTTTATTTAAAGCAATAGTCTTTGTGTGGACTTTAAAGCAATTCCAATCAGCTTTTAAAATAAGCTTTGCACTGTCTTGCAATTTATGGCTGAAAAATGGCTGAAATTTGCAGTCTTAAAAGATGTCCATCCTTGAGTCTAAGAGTTGAGTTGGTGAAACCTGTGATTGTTTGGGAGTTTTTTGATGGTTTTGTTGGGGTTTTTTTCTGGGTTTACTTTTGGAGGTACAGGTGCTTGTTTAGAACAGAGCTAGTGGAGAAGAAGCTGCATTGCCTGAAGAAACTGCCACACAAGTAGGCTGGAAAATGAGCACAAGTCCTACCCGGCTGAACACTCATCAGTTGCCTTGAAAATGCAGCTGTTTGGGTGGAGACCTGGAGAAGAAGGCTGGGTGGCACAGAAACTCGTCTCGTCTGGGCTATAGGCCTGCCTCCGGCTGAGACTTGGCAGTCCTCACACACTGGTGTTAAGGAAGAAATAATCTTCCTGTGCCTGTGTAAGAAAGGGATAGAAGAAACTGGTGATCTGCACTGCCTTAGGTTGAAAAGATCTGGAGAGGGTCAGGAAGAGGTTTCTGGGACTGGTATAACATTAGACAGTCGGCA
This sequence comes from Anthoscopus minutus, assembly GCA_013399455.1. Taxonomy (NCBI): domain Eukaryota; kingdom Metazoa; phylum Chordata; class Aves; order Passeriformes; family Paridae; genus Anthoscopus; species Anthoscopus minutus. The sequence goes on from VWYI01044903.1 coordinate 104,214, forward strand.
CAACCTTCCCCAGCCGTGTGCCTTGTGACCAGCTCTTTCACAATATCCTGGGTGGCCTGTCCTGGCTGTCAGCTGTGGCTCTTCCTTTCCCCTGGTGTGAACCACAGGCAGACTGGGAAACCCCAGCAAAGATCTGCCTTTTTTGCATAACTGGGGTGAAGGGCTGGTGGTCCCTGTGGGTGTGGAGAATACTTATTTTCTGCCATGGCCCTGGTGTGGGAAGGAGCTGCGGATAGCCAGGAAGGTAAGTTGGATACGTGTCCTTGTGGGTCTCCTGCCATTCATTAAGTGTACCAGAGAAGGTGATGATCAGCCTTTACTCTGATCAAGGATGTAGCCAGCAGCTGTGGGGTGTGGTGGGGTGATGTCTAGTTCCCTGCATTCAGGATGAACACTGATTGCAAAGTCTGTACCCTGCGGTGCTAGAATTTGTGTCTGACTGGAAGAAAGGCCCTGAGGCATCTGGGAAGAGGGGTCTGGAGATCTGTCTAGGAGAGGATGTGTGGCAGTGCAGTAACACCTGCATTGTCCTGGAGCCTTTTAGTACTGTCAGCCTGCTCAACCAGGTGCAAAATTGCTTTCTTAACAAAGTCCCAAAAGACCTGTAAACTGCCCACTGATGCTAAGAGCTGCTGGTCTGCACCCAAACAAAGCTGCTTTGGGCTCAGGATTTCAGCAAGAACATCCTGGCAAAAGTGTTATTTGAGGGGTTTGCAAAGTCTGTAAGTTTTCTGCCACCACCATCCCAACAGTGTGGCCAGGGCTCCAAGGACCTTGTTGGCAGGAGCTGGAGTGCTGTCCCCAGGGATGGAGCAGCTCATCCCCCTCCCCCTGTACATACCTTCCTGTCATGCCCCTGAGCGAGCCGTCCTCCTGCAGCCCCTTGCCTAACCAGTTCAGTGGAATGCCTGCTCCCCAGACAGTGCTGTGGTCAGAGTTTTCTTAACCTGGATCCATCCCTCCCCATAAAAGGCACAGAGAATTCCTTGCCTTTTTTTTTCCTGGTTGTTGTTGGGGGGGAGGGGAGGGTTGTATTTTTTTTTTAATTGATTTGTTCTCCCTCATCTTCTGCAAATAATCGTGGGTATTTGCTGTGTGGCTTGATTAGGCAGTGCTGAGCGGCCTTGTGGATTTGGTTTCTGCCCTGATGGTGGTGTGTGTAGGGCTGGGTTTGGGTTTGGGTATACAGCTTTACAGTGCGTGGGTGTCCCAAGCCTGGTAGCTACAGAAATTTTGGAAGTGCAATGTGTGTTTCATACTGTTAAAACTGAGAGTTTCAGCTCTGTGATTCTGCTGTTCTCCTTTATGCAGGAGAGGTGGAAGTAACAATAGGATGGATAGACTGGATGCATCTTGTGTAGGAAATGGAGATGTTGAGGCTCTCAGTCCTTTTACCAATGTCCTTTTACCAGCATCTGAGTTGGTATTTGATGCTTCCCAATGGAAAGAAGAAACCTTTCTCATATTGAATCTGCTGTAGACTCATGAAAGAGCCAACAAACCACCTTGTACAGGATACATTCCCAGGCTGCAGCCCAGCAAGCTGTAGAGGAGGTGTTCTGGCCCAAGGTGGCTGCTGACTGTCCCATGTGTGCTCTCAGCCTTAGCACCACGTAAATCAGTAATTCATATTTGATGGCCATGCATTGAATTCCTGCTCCACATCACGTGGGAGCTGTGGTCAGGATCAGCTGTGCATCTGATGGACAGACAGAAAAAGCTCCCTCCCTCCTGTCTTGCATGATTATTGCGTCCTATCCAACGCTTTAATATTAAAGCACAGGCTCTGGTAATTTTAATTGCTTCTTAAAAATGTTTTTCTAGGTCAGGAGAGGAGAACTCTGCTTGTTGCAAGGCAAGGGCTGAAGAAGCAGATGAAAGCTGGTTATGGGGTCGTGGAAGTGTGGGATGGGAAGGCTGTTCTGTGTACTCACAGTAGGGCGGGGAGCTGATGTGGTGAGCAGTGCAGGAATCTCCTTGCAGAGACTGACTAACATGTTATGAGTGCTGCCACAGCCCTGAATTTTGTTGGGAAATGGTTTTGCACCTGGAGGATGAGGCCGATTTGAAAAGGAGATGCAGCAAAGTGGCTTGTGTGACCATCCGTTTCCATGCCTAAGTATTCCAGGACTGACCATAGAAAAGAAGGAAGGAAGGACTTTGTACAGCACAGGGATGTGATCAAAGCTTTTATTACTGTCTGGTTTTTGTTTGAGAGAGTTTGAAGCTTGCCAAGTTTCTCTTCTTTGTGGTTATTTATTCGTTCCGTAGCTGTGCAAAGAAAGTTGAGATTATGCAAAGAAATTTCCATAATGAGCAAAGGCATTATTCTATTGGAAGCTTCCCTCCAGCACCTCTCCTGTTTGCAGTTGAACTCAGAAGCTCTCCTAATTTAGTCTTGGCTTTGTAAGCCTGCTGTATGTTTAATCTTCTGCCATGTAGGTCCCTCCAAATGATCTAATCATCACATTTAAGGCTGCAGGTCCAGATCTAGAAATGGTCAGTTCTTTCTGATAAGAAGGAATGTAAAGAATGTATCTGTATGTGCAGTTTAATCTGAAGACTTCCCTTGTCTTGTGTGTGGCAGGGCTCTAAAGACATATTTGTGTCTTTAAAATAGTTTATCCCTAGCTCCCTTTCCTGTGCTATTTGGCCCTAGTTCTGGCTGCAGACCAGGGATGGCTGCATTTCTTCTTGCAGGAATGCAGGCAGTTGATGAGTAGTATCCTTACACTGAATGTTTTGTTTTCAGTGTCATTTCCCAGGATTCTCAATGGTATTGAAGAAAACAAATGGGTGATCTGTCTGGAAGTATGTGTGTGATCATTTTGAAAGTATATTTAAAATTCTTTTAAATATTTCCTCCCGTTTAGCATCTTGCTGTACATTCATCTTGGGACGGAATCAACTAATTTTAAGCTGAAAAGCACAAACCTACAGGGAGAGCAGTGAAATGGGGTGTTTCAGGAGGTGTGGCTTTAGCTCCCCAACTCTGTTGCTATGAGTACCTGGCATGGAAGAGTGTGGTAATTGCAGTCTTGTCCTCTGCCTATATGCAAATGCCTCCACACAAAAGAAGCAGTTGCCTCAGAAAACATCTTCCTCAAGCAGCTAGGCCTGCCTCCTAATGTTTCCACGGTGTCACACGTGCTCCTTGAGCACATACGAAGCAATAATGCGTTAGTGCTTATTTTACATCCTTAAAAGGTCTGCACATACACTTAATTAGAAGGCATCTTGATCTTGAAACAATAGATTGTGGGCACTTCTGCCTCTGGAGCAAGTTTAAGGTTTATGCTGCCTTGATGGGAACTTCACTCATTGTTTCTACCTGATTGATAGGATCTTCTTTTTGCCTCAAAGTTCACCTTCCTCTGGATATTTTTTTTGTTTTGTGTTATTTTTTGTTGGGTTAGTTTTTTCCTTAATTCTAAACCAAATTGCTTGAAGAAGGAAAATAAGATACTTTTCTCTTTCTCACCTTTCCTAGCTGTAAGGGTCATGAATTGAGCTGTCCATATCCAGCCAAATGAAAATGTTGTGGAGCTTTATGGTACCCCTCTTTGTGAGGTGAGGTGAGTAGAGGATGGGAGGCACCTCGCAGTGCTGTTTCAAGCTGCAGAGTTGACCATGCCAGGGAGGGGTTTCTCCTTCCAGGCTAAGACAAACCTGGAGCACAGCCCTGGGAGTGTCCTGCTCCCTTTCCTTGTCCGGCACAGCCAAAGTGTCTGTGCTGCAGCCAGCTGTGGGGTGTAGCTTTTGTTTTAAAAGTTTTCTCTTGCATTAATTTGGATTCTTGCTTTGAAGAGAGTTAGGCATCCAAAGTCTGGCTATATATGTTGCTTTGTGGTTCTGCAGATCCTGCCCACAGTCCTCTTAATGACTATTATTTTTTTCCTCCAATATTTCACGAGGAGACTTCTGGACTAGGTAGTGTTTTCTACTGAATGCCTCTACCATCTGCTTTCCACCTCACTGTCACTGATTTGATAGCGCTGAAATTAATAAGGGAGTGAATTGTCAGGCAGTCACAAAAAATTGCATCTGTCTCTTGTGAAGTGTAGATTTAAGGAGTGGTTTGTGGCCTGGGTTCGTTTGCTCACTGCTGACTGAATGAACTCTTCTCTAATCAGCAGCTGAATTTGCAGAGATTAATGAAAGATCAAAGGAGTAAATATCACTGTCGCTCGAAAAGCATGGACTTCTATCTCCAGTCTGTTTAAACAGAAGGTGAAGGTATCCTGAGGCACTTCTATTTCTCCTTAAGAGCATGGATGGTTACAGTGGACCTCATGGTGGTGTCCAGACTGGATTAAAATTAAACAAGTCTGAAACAAAAATTATCAGTCTTCTGGGGAAGAACAGCACTGCAAAGTGCAGCATTTTTTCATAGGAAAAAAGGCATAAACAGGCTTACAGGCTTCCTGCCTTGGGAAGTGTGTCGCACTCCGAAGTGCCTGGGCAATATGGGATAGCAGTGATGTGTTGATAGGAGAAGTGTGAATGGCCATAGGTTGCAGGATCAGGGTGTAACCAAGCATTTGGAAGAGTCTTCTCAAATTATTGCAAATTGGTAAACTTTTAAATACTGGATTATTGTGAAAGGGCTTGGGTGGGAGAGAGTTGGCAGCGGAGCAGAGGCTGGTTGGACAGAGCTGCTGTGATTGTGCATTTATAAGCCGTGTGTTCATGAGACCAGGCTGTAGTTTATGTAAGATAAGGAAAGAACAACACTTTCCCCTCAGCTGCTTGTGCAAGAACAGCCCTGGTCTGTCAACAGTTGCTTCTTTCTCTAACTGAAAACAAAAGCTCTGTAATCTGTTGCTATCTCCTTTCCCCTTTCCCTGGGTAGAGCGCTTGGTCTCAGGGGTGCAGGTTTGTGCCATGACCCTGTCCTGTCTTCAGGGACTGTTTATGCCAATTAGGAGCAATTTTCATGAATTTTCTTGTGTAAATTCCTCTCAACTTTTGAAAAATATTTTATAAATATGGGGATTTGGGAGCTGTCAATCATGCTGTGCTGAGCATCCAAAGATCCTCATGAGGCAAAAATGCAGTTTGAATGTTGTGGGTTGTTACTCCAACCAAAGAGCTGCCCTGGCTTGAACCCCCAGAGTCCCCTGGACACATCTACATGCATGAGTGTCTACTGACTCCTGAGTTTGCATTCATCAGTGCAAAAGTCTCTGCTGGCTGGTAGTTTTGCAGGCTTATGTCCTACCTTGCCAAGATGTGTGTCCCGATGGTTTTACCTCTAAGCTTTCATAGTCAAAGCAATTTTGTTTAAAATGAATCTCTAGGGTACAGTAAAAGTGGGGAAATTAGATAAAAGGAGCACCAGGAATAAGCAGAAACTTTTTGATAAACGATGTGTATGCTTTGTTTGCCTCCTATGTCACACACCAGCTGTCGGAGGTGAGTCGCTGCTGGCACTTCGGTGGGAATGACCCTTGATGGAGTTGCAGTGTTTTTGGTTGTGCAGACAGTGGGGAAGGTGTGGGGACCTTGCATCACCTTGGCTGGAGAGCTGAATCTCTCTGGAGGAGTGCCTTGCTCTCTCTCATTAAATGCAGCTCGGCAGCCGAAGGGCAGAGGCCCCAGGGGCTGCGCGCACCCTTCCTAAACCAATATTGCACAGCGGTTGTGAAGGGAACTGGTTTTGTTTCACAATTCCTTTCCACCTTCCCTCTCCCTGCTCCCCCACCATGTAGCGTTATCTCTTGACATGATGCCATTAACTCTCTAATTAGCCCTAGGGGTGTTCTGGGGAAGATAACGAGACTGTAGGAGCTCAAATAAGCAGCGTGTGCAGATGTTTACCCAGGGTCGGAGGGCAGGGCTGTTGTGACAGGCGATTACCTTGAGCAGGGTATGTTCCTTAGGAAGGAGAAGCCGACCTGCACCATGGGCAGGAGCTGGGCTCTCCTCCTGCCTTTGGCGACTCCAGCTATTTACCCTGCACTTCTAAAATGTGGGGAAAAATGCAGTTAGGAGTCCTTGGAAGAAGGGTCGATCCTCAGTATTAAACACTTGCAGACGGGGCACGTTTCTAACGTGAAGGTCCATACATTTGGGTGCATTTCAAAGGAATTTCTGGGCTTCACACCTGTCCCTGGGTCAGCGGTGAGGAAACCAGGAGGTTGGAATTTGTGCTCCCAGGTGCAGCAGAGAGGTTACTCTGAGAGCCGAGGGTGCCTGGTCCCTCTCTCACCTGCGGATCAGCCGCGGTTCTGTGCGATGCTGGGGTGCACACAAGGCTGTAGCCGGTCAGCAGCAAGTAGCATGCTGCCTTTTATACCTCATCTCTTTTTTCATTTGTTCTGTCTTGCCATAAATGGTTGGATTAAAAACAAAAAAGAGGAAAGTCCCTGTTTCAGGTACTACGTTGTTTTTCCCTCTCTTCCTTGTGGTTTGAGCAATGAAGATCCAGCTCTGCATGAGTTTTCAAGAAGGCAGGTTGATTTTTGTGGGTTTTTTTTTTTCTTTTGGAAGTCATTTCTTTTTGCTCTTTAACCAGGCTTCCTGCTATTGCAGAGTACACATCTGTCCCTGTAAGGTCTCCACTGGAAAGACTGTCAAAGCCAATTGGCAGAGGCTTGTTTTTTGAGCATTCAGCAGTTATTCAGAGGTAATAGGAAACAAAAAATCCACCAAAAACTATGTTCTATTTTTTCCCTCCTCCTCCTGTTATCTCAGTCCTAATTTGTAAACATTTCTGAGCTAAGTGAGTGTCACAGTCTAAGGTGACGCAGTCAGTCCAGGTACTATTTTTATACAGGTGGAAAAGTCTGAGCAGATTTTTTTTATTTGATCTGCAGGAAATTCTGCTTGAACTGCCTAACACGCAGGCAGGTAGGCATACACACACACCCCCTTGTACAAGAAATTATGCAATCTCCAATTAACACTGTAGTTGTGGTAACGACATTTTTAATCGTCATATTTTTGTGCACTCACCTTGCGACTAGGGAGGGTTATTGAGAGCTTGTCCGTGGTACTGGTGAGAGGAGCTGGGATGAACCATGTGGGAACACGGGGAAAGAGCATTCAAACAAAGACTCTGAATCAGCAGTTTGACTTGGCTGGCAGCTCATTTTGGAAACTTAGGGGTCTTGTTTGCATTTTATTTTGTTCTTCCACATACCAGCAGGCGCCACAAAGCATTGCCAGAAGCTTTCTAGAATATCTGAGTCAGACCTGGGAGGGTTGCAGCTGAAAGTTTCAAATCTAGCAATTATTATTTTTAGTTTCCTACAGTATTGGAGGTAAATTATTTTAGGAGACTTCCTTTCCTGACGCTGAGCTACTTTTTAAATTTCAATCCAACTAAGCATCCAGAGTATAAGTCCCAGGCTTTTCTCTTGATGCTTTTTTTTCCTACTTTATTCTCTTTTTTGTTTGGGGTGGGGGAGAGTTTGTTGGACTCCAAAAATAGAGTTAAACCTTGTTCATCTGGCCTCAGCGTGAAGTAATTCTTGTTAATGTGTGAAAGGAAGGCCTTTGCCTGAGTCTGTTTGCTTTTTCTGATTAGGCTAATTGGTATGATAAAGCATAATCTCTGTTTAGAAAGAGTCTTGCCATTACTTCAGAGCATTACAGTTGATGATTTCCTTGGAGACCTGTCCAGAAGGCTCAGACAAATTATAACTACCACTGTCCCACAGCTAAAAAGTGTGTAGTGTGAGGAGGATGAGGGTGTCCATCTGCTTTTATGACTCAGCCATTTAAGCATATTTCAGGAAATCAGGTTTTCCTCTGAGAGCCCCAGAGATGCTGCCTGGCTGCTGTTAGGTTGTTCAAGGCTCATCTATATGAAAATTTTGTACCTGCAAAAGTTGAAAATCAAATGAGGGTCTGGGAACTTTTCTTCCTCATGATAAGGTAGAAGTGTTCAAGCCTTTACTTTTCACTTGTGCCACTGGTGCCAGTGTGATTATCCAAGGCATGGCACCAGCCTGTGAGACAGGAGACTCTCCTGAGGACAGTGCATATAGATCTGAAGCCAGTGAAACAAAGTTTGGGTCCCTGGGGTGATGAGAGGGTCGCACTTTGTGCCCGGGCTGCAGCAGTGTTGGTGGGCTCAGTGTCTGGTGCCTGCTCTGTTACCTCCTGCCACCCCTGCTGGCATGGTCGTGTCCTCCTCTGTGTCCCTTGTGGATGACAGATTTGCAACAAGCCACTTGTCCAGCTTCTGCATCAAGGTGACCACACAGGGTAACGCATCTGAAACACTGAGCCAGGTCAGGGCTGTGTGTACAGAGGGCAGGGATTTGTGCTGACATGTCAATTTATTCATGCTATATACACCTCTCCTCGTGTTTGACATGCAGATCTCTTTGGATAAACTTCTACGTATCTCTCTCTATCTGGGTGTTGCTTTACCCACAGCTACCTCCAGCCACCTATGGGGCGGAAGATGGTAGATACCTCACACAACAATGCTGCATTAATGACCTGGAAAAGGAGGATCTTCTGAATTTCATAGCACAGCTATGAAAGAGGTTTTTGCAATGACCTGCTGAAGTTGGGAGATTTATGTATGTACCTTTTCCTGCTCCCTCCTTCTCCATAGTTTTTGAACTCATGGGCCAGTATGGAAAACTTGACAGTAGTTAGGGATCAAAACAGTCATCTGACTGTAGCATAATTTTTCCTCACTGTTTGACAGCAGAAAATACACGGGTGACATGAATTCTTGCTTCATGTCCAGCTCTGTGTAAGCTTTGCAGTGGTGCTGTGAAGTGCCCTGTTCAGCTAACGGTGCTGTGGGTGCTCCCTGCAAGCTTTACCTGGATCTCCAGATTAGCACTGGTGTGGCTTTTTGGCTTGTGCCCATATCGGGTGAGATCACATAAGTACATCGGGCACAGCCCCTGGTCTAAGGTGGTGCTGGGGAAGATGGAGAGGAGGGCGAGGGGCTGTGGCAGTGGTCTATTGAGTTGTTCCTGTGATGTGGGAAACCGGCTGTGTGCTCAGCAGCTCTTGCTGGCAGCTCAGGAGCACTGGAGGTGTGTTTGGCCCCGACCTGAGCTGGGATATTGCTGGTGGTGGTAGGTCAGGAGGGCTCAGTGCTCCTCTCTGTAGCCTGTCCTCGGAAGTGCCTCTTTGCCATGGAAATGCTTCCAAACCTTTCGCTTGCACCCAGCAGCTCGGGTGAGCTGTGCTTGCGGGGTGAGAGCTACATCAGACCCCTGCCTCTTGCAGCAAGGGGCTGCTGCAGGGGAAGGAGGACACTGTAACCTTCTACTCTGTATTTGTTCTTGTTTCGCTTCCTGCCTGATGATGATTTTGTCTCGTTTTAGTGACAAACCTTAGGAACGTGCTGCCTGTTCCAGTCTGGAATAGGCTGATGAGCTTGCAGTGTCCTTTAGTTTGCAGAGCCGCCGTGTGCCGGGAAGGCAGCCCGGGAGCCGCCAGCCCCCTGAGCAGCACAGCACAGCACAGCCTGCTCGCTTCCATCTCCCCGGGAGCCCGAGTCCCTCCCTGCGTGCCCAGAGAAGCCGGGGTTAAACGATGCCCGGGGCGAGGCGTGGCGGCAGCAGCAGCAGCCCCGGGGCAGAAGCGGGAGGCGCTGAGGCCTCGTGTGGGTGGCAGCCCTGCCCAGGACCCTTGTCTCTCCCTGCGAAGCCCCCATGGTCGGGCGCTCTGCCCCCGCAGCGGGGAGCTCGGTGTTCCCCGGCAGCGCTGGCAGTCCGTGCTCAGAGCCCTGCTCGCCCGGTCCTCACATCAAGCTGGGAGCGCTGTCATGAGGCTGGGCGGGCTGGGCCGCGCTCTGATCTGGATGTTTGGTTTCCTCTCCCCCCTCCCCAGCCCTTTGGAAAGGTGTTCTGTTTCTCCTGGCTCGGAGGCGCTTCGGGAGCAGCTGCCTTTTGTTCTGCCGTGCATCCCGCTCTCCCGGCCGGCGCTCGGGGGGCTCGGGGTGCTGACCCCGCACCCCGGCACGCTCCGGGGGCTCCCTGCGGGACCCCAGCGCAGGACGGGCGGGTTGTCTGCTTGTCCGAGTAAAATCACAGCGAGGGTCTCTCCTGCAGATCTCGGCTAAGTGCGCTTCCCATCTTTTGAAAAGTTTGCCGTGAGTGTCCTGTCCTGTCCTGGTGGGTTTTACTGAGCGGCACCCACAAACTTCTCCCGTATATTAATTCAACACAGTGAGTCCCTTTGGAGGAGTTGGGGGTTTTTACATGTCTTTTTAATCATGATACAAGTTCGAAGCAACTGCAGAAAAATGTAGCTGGAGTGATGCCCTGCAAACACAGGACCTGTTCACTGTGAGTGCGGATGGGAGCACACAGGTGACAAGGAATGTAGCTGGATTACGGTGCATGGAACCAGTGATTGATTCTCAGAAAGCTCCTTGGGAGTTTTGTCTCAAATCTGCACGCAGCAGCAGCCAAATACTCGGCCGCATTACTGCACCACTGGTGTCGAGCATTGCATCTCGATCCCTTCCTGAACATTTTGGGTCTTGGTAGCAGCAAAGCCTGTGCCTAGAAAAAAAACAGCCCTGTAATCTTTGTAGAAAATAAATAAGAGAATTTTCTTGAAGCAGCTCCTTTAGAACAATTCCATGGCTCTCTTTTCAGTTCCGAAACTTGTAGAGAAGTGACGGGGAAAGTTATTGTTTCCTTTCTTTTCCCTGCCTGTCTTTCATTTTTTCTTTTCTCTTTTTTTGGCCATTTCCCCCCACCCTTCCCTTCCCTTTGCTTTTTAGAGATTGGTGATAAGGAATTCTAACTACTTAATGAGCTGGGAGAGGCCTCTCTCCATTGGAGTGGAGGACTCCAGGTGGCACTTTGACAGATTGGACAGGTAAGGCAGGAGAGCCCCACCTCCTCCTCCTTGCCTATAGTTAGGTATATAAGGGAAACTTCAATTATGCAGAGAGGCACACTCAGAGTCCTGTTATCTCCACAGTAGCATCACATATTTTTAGGGTCTTCTAGGGGGTGGGAGGTGTTTGTCAAAATCCTGGAGCCAGAAGAAAGAACAGCAGCGTTGATCAATTTGACTGCTAACATGTTGTACCTGGAAAACAATGCCCAGTCCCAGTATAGCGAGGTAAGGACTCTAGGTTTGAGCTGTGATATCGCTAATATATTTTTATTTTTAGTGAATATGTGCGAGTTCTTCACCCCTGAAGTTAGGTGCAGAATATACACTTGTTTTTGTGAGGCTTTTGCGTTTTTCAATGGGAAGCAGAGTTTGTTGGGCTAAATATTTGAATGAGAGTGAACTTCGAATCTTTGTTTGGGACAGTGAATTTGTTTTGGGAACCCTGATCAGCCAACATAATTTTCTTTCATTGGAGAAGCAAGGCAAGGCAGTTGTTTATGGTGGGCAATGCACACAGATTGCATTCCTGTAGCAGTCTGAATACTGGCTGTGTTGTCAGCATTATAACTCTTTTATGAGTCTTTTATTACCAAAATTGCTGCTTGTGGTTTAAAGTGGATGGTCTCTACGAAATAAATAGAAACGTGTTACAAATCCCTTCTTAGGTTACTTTTTTAAGTAAAATAATATGCAAACAAAGGTTCTCAGCTGAAAATGCTGTGTTAGTGTCCACACTAATACCTCTTTTACTCGGTGCTGTTAATACCTTGCCTCATAACTTGCAGCAGCAAGGTATTTTACACGGGGTGTTTGTATAAGCATATTATATGAAGATAAATGTGTGTACAAAGGATGCATTTTGCTTTCTACAGCCCTTTGCACTTCATGGGCATAACAGGGGTCCAAACTTCAGATGCAGCTTTGATTCAATTTTTTAAAAATTTTTATTTAATTGCTTTTAACCAGCTGGGTCGATGCTTTGAGAGGTGGCAATGGAGAGGATTGCCACACGCTGTGCAAATCTTGGAGGAAGTTACCAGGGGTTGAGGGAGATCTAACGACAATATTGGTTTACATTCCAGCAGAGACAGCAGCTGTGTTGACACTTGCCAGAGTGGCAAAGCAGCCAAAGCTCTGTCTGTGTGTGTGTGCGTGTGTATTCCTGAAGAAAAGGCTTCAAGTAGAGGCATGGAGTATGAGCCCCAGTGCAGACAGCTCAGCCACTTGGACAAGAAAATAAAATAGGAATTGAAAGGCCGAGAGCATAGCTAGGAGATAAGACAGGTGGTGAGGAAAAAGTTGAAGGTTTACTTGAGGTTTGCACGCCTGGGATGGCAGGTCTGTGACTCGGGGAGAGCAAGGGGGAAAGCGAAACCAGCGTGCTCTCCCCAGAGCCCAAACCCCTGTGTGTGTGCGCGTGGTTCCTCTGCTGCCTCCGTGCAAGGAGACCCAAGTGGATGACTTTTTTTTTTTCCTAGGTTAATTATAAACTCTTAAATGTGGAGAGAGCACTTCTTGGAGTGTTTGCTTGGTGTTATTTGTCTGCTGCTATCTGATCAACTTTCGCTGAATAGCAGCGGTGGGGCTGTGGAGTCCCTATGGTTGACTGGCTGGGCTCATCTGTCAGAAGCGATGCGCTCAGGAGCGCTCTCGCTCCGCTTAAATGCCACTCGTCACTGTTGCTGTCAAGGGAGGTTTTTAAAAGGCTTTAGCTCTGTTTTGTTGAGTTTTTTTGCCCCCACACTCTCTCTCTTAACTCCTTGAATTTGAACAAGGTGCGGTGATTTCGTTCATCCAGCGAAGCATTGTACTCTGGGGAAGGAAAACCTGACTAGCATTGACTTGGCTTTGTTTCTGAGGAACAGCAGCCTCGCTAATGACTTGTTTCAAAAGAGAGGGAGACTTGTTAATGCTCAATTGAAATATATTGGTGATGATGAACCTCACCCATCTTAAGCTTGCAAACAAGAAGTAGACTTTGGCGTGATTTCCTTAGAAAAGAAGAAAAAATAAAAAGCTTTCAATGTGCAAATAGAAGCAGCACTTTGTTGTCACTGTTAATTGCAGTCCAGATTTTAGAGCTGTTGCTGGGTTGGTCACAAGGCAGGCATACCAACTCACGAAAAACTTAGTACAGACTAGCTTCTAGGTTTAGAAATGGACCTTATTTAAGGGGGGAAAGTAATTCCCCCCGTATTAAAATCAAGTTTTAAAATGAAGAGCTGAGAGTCCTCTCTCATCCCAAGCTCATTTCTTGGGGTGTTTTGCCCTGTCTCTCCAGGATGTTGGCCGCGTGCTGGCAGATGCCAAGCTCTGCCATCCTCACACACTGGCTGTGCGGTGCTTTCTGCCCTGGGAATGCATTCCCAGCCTGGGAACACTGGGCCATTGCACAAGCCCCAGTGCAGGCTGTGTGGTCAGGGCAGCGAGCTCGCACCATCACCCACAGCCCTGGGCTGCCGTGCCTGCGAGCGTGGTACCGAATGCCACGGTCACATGGGTTCCTCCCAAATGGGTCAAATCTGCTTGGGGAAAGCTGAGAGATGGGAAAAGAGTGTAAAAGTGAATCACAGCCCTGAGAGGCTGGAGGTGGAACCTGTTTCAACCACTTTTTCAGCCTAATCTATCCCAGCACTTGATCTGGGTCAGCTGTAAGAACAATTAAGCTCTTTGTTGGTAGAGCGCTGGACTTGATGACCCTGGAGATCTGTTCATGAGTAGGAGATGTGAAAAGGAGAGAGACTTTGAGTGGTTATTAATAGGATGATGAGGCACTGATGAGCAGGAACCCTTTGAATGTCATTGTGCCTTCCTGCCTCATCTCCACATGTGGAATTTTGTGTTGCATACAAATGTTTGTAAGGAAGCAGGCACAAAATTGGGTGTGAAGGAGAGTACCTGCAAGTTTGTCTGGTCTTGTCCAAGTTTCCTGCATCCTTGTGGGGGGAGATGAGAGCAATAGAGATTCCCTTTAGGGACTCTGGTTCCTCTGCAGTTTGGCTGAGTGATGGTGCAGACTTTGGAGTGCTTGCTAAAATCAAATTAAATCATTGCCAAAAGAAAAAACACATTTTGTTTGAACACTGATAAGAAATATGTGCCATGACTTTTGATTATATCCGTCATCCTTCCCAAAGGTCTTCCTGCTCTTTGTGGGAGACAAATTAAAGAATCTCTTTCTATTAAGATTTTTATCATAGTTTTGGGAGGGATGGGGGAAACTGGTTTTATACTAAAAGAATTTGTGTGCTGCTTTATGGGTTTTGGCAGCATTCCTTCATGCTGAAAATTAAGAAAATTAAGAAATTTTTGGTTTTGTTTTAATTTTCCTTCTTAGCTTTTAAATAATAATTCAGATATGTGTTTATGAGCTGTAGTACCCTGGATGTGAGTCCTTTCTTTGTAGGAGCAGGCATCTGAGGCTCTGGGGTGGCCTGGAAGGATGTCCTGAGGGAACTGGACGTGCTTAGTGGGAGAAACATTTCTTGCACCTCTCTGGGATATTGGTTCAACAAATCTTAGTTTAAGGTTAAAGAATCAATCTGGGGGTTGAGATGTAACTGATATTTTAGGCAGCTTCAGTGGTGTGCGGTAAAAGTGTGTTGAGGGCTCGTCATCCTTGCTGTAAGCCTGGCAACTGAGAACTACCAGAGGACAAAGCCATGGCTTTCCTTGGCTGATTTGGCCACATGGCACAGTCATCATAACTGCATTTGACAAAGGCACTTTCCCTCTTCCTGCCCATTCTCTGTGGCCCTCAGCCAAACCTGGGGTGAGGGAAGGGATCTCTGAGGGATGCTGCCTGGTCACTGCCCAGGAGAGCAGCCTGTTGAGGAAGAAAGGATTATCTGTGCAGTACCCTCTGAAACCCACATCTTGTCCTGCCACAAGATGAAAAGACTTGGATAGGTGCTATATAAAGCCTAATTTTTTTCTCAAGGAAGAAGGCCTTGGCTAAACCTGACCCTCTTTCCTATTTCTGATGCTATCTTGGAGTTCTGCTGGCTCTGCTGGCTCAATCCCCAGGGAAGGAAACTTCTCCCTGAGCTGTGTAGGATTCAGATGCGAGTTCCATGCCTTCCAGTGGTCTCTCTTCATTTAAATAGTATCAACACCCCAGATGGTTGGGCACAGTCTGTGATTAGGAGCAAGAAACAGCGAGATGCATTGGAGGTTGTGCTCCATGATGGTATTGCTACAATTCCAACTATGCTTCTTGTGCGTTCATCCTTCGATTTTGCTGTAATTGCACTTAGGGTGTTAAAGTTTTTGTCATGTGATGACATCTGTGCAGGCTTGAGAGGCATGTATCTTATCCTTGGGCTGCAAAGGTCTTCTGCAAGATTGTGGAGGCCCTATATAATCAGGTTTTCAAAATGGTTTCTAGTTGCAAAGGTTTAATCTGAGGTAGAAAAGCCTAACCTTGGAAATGTGTTTATCTTTTGTTTGGAAAGACTAAGTGGGTGCTACTGCCCTGTTTGGGTTTGCCAAACAGAAGAGGGTTAAGGAGACCAGAGAGATGGGTAGTGGGAAGCTGAGACCTGCCTCTTGCCATGTACCCATCTCCCTCCCAGCTGAAACAAGGGGATCATGCTGCAGGAGGAGCAAAGGGAAAGGTGAGAGCTGAGTATGCTGCCAGTAAAGATCCAGCCCCTGACTGCAGCAGGTTGATCATGCCATGGATGGCCTTTTGTTCTATCGTAGGGTACCAAAATATTTTTTTGTGGTTAGCACAGGTAATGTGACCCCCATGTTGAGCAGTGAATTGGGGATTTTGCCTGGAGAAATCCTCTCCTTGCTTAGGTGGAGGGATGGGACCTCAGCAGTCTAAGGCTATGGGTGTAGCCCAGAAACAAGTAGTTGTAACCTGCCTGTGGGTGGAAAGAATGAAATGTGTGCTTCATCTCACAAAAATGAAACCTTATGCCGTTGGACCATCTGCAGTGCTTTAACTCTGCAGTACTTGTGCAGAAATCAGGATAGTCTGGCTGTGTGTAGAGTGTTGGTACTGCTCAGTTACGTACGTGCTCTGGGGTTAGTGCAGTCATGTAATTACATTTGACATCAAATTGGAAATTGCAGCTCCATTTTACAATTTTCCGTGGTCAAAAGGAAGGTTTGTAAGCAGTATGAAATCAGTGGCAGATAATCTTATCAGTTTTTCATTTCATTTGGCAAAAAAATAAACCTAAATATTTTTTAGTCTGAAAATAGTTTTTCAGTGTGAGAGATGAAAAGGTATTGTTACTGCAGTATGGTCAGGATGTTTTACATCTTGAAGTTGTTGCAACTGATGATCCATTTTGTTTGCTCTAAGTTGACCTTGGCTGAGACAGGATTAAATTATCCATATATATGTACATGTATATACATCCATAGTCTGGAAATATTTTTTTCTTGGGGACTGGAGCTGCTGTTTTGACCAATTATTTTAATTGGTCTGATGGTTTCAATCTTCAGTGGTGTCACCAATACCTGATTTCATCCAACAAGAACCTGGTTATGCTATTACGTAGCTCCCTCAGAAGCTATTTTTCTTTCTTTTTATCTGGTTTGTTTTAAATAACGAACTAATAGTTTCAAGTCAAGTGAAATTACTTTCTTTTTTTCTCCCTGGGCATAGAGAAACGCCAGAAAGGAACTTTCTCTACCTTGTGTTTCAGCCCATCTGGTGGCAAGCTTTTGGTTTGCATTTGTCAAGTTATGCCTTGTGGAAGGGTTTATTTCCAGTTGCAGCTCTGTTTACTGTGAGACAGAAGCTTCAGTAGTTCTATGAAGAAGACATGGCATCTCCAACAGGAAGGCAGTGGATGTGGGATGGGAGAGGGGATAAACCATTTGCTTTGCGCTTTTTTCCTCTGGAAGGCATTAGTTATAACTAGTGGAGAAACTACTTATTTCATTATCGTGAAGGGCTGAATAAAAGCGGGTGTTGCCTGGCTCAAGGCAAATTTTTAAATTTTATTTACAAAATGTTCCCACTGGAAAAAAAAATCTGGAAACGCTTCAGAAAGGAGCTCTTGCACCGATGGATTTGTGCTAGACATTGTTAAACCCTGTTATTTTTCTGGCACTGCCTCCAACGCCTCTTGAGAATGTGCAGAGTAGGCAATAAAACGAATGCAACTCTTTTAAAGCAGGGTTGCATAAATCATCAGAAAGGAGAGGAGCTTCTTGTGCTCTAACAGCAGCACTCACTCCATCCTCTCCAGTAGAGAAGTGAGCTCAAAGCTCTTTGTGCCACTTGGCCTGGATTAGTGTTAAGTCACTTTTGGTATCAAGTAGAATTAGGAGGAAAATCATTTCTCTCCAAGGGCATTAAGGTGGAACTTTTTTTCCCCTTGCATGTGTTTTCTGGATTCTCTGCTGTCTCAGTGCCGTGATCCTTGCAGTCCTTGTCAACTGTCCAAGGCCGTGATCTTCAGAGTGACATACAAGCTCGGCCATGGTCAGGCATGTGGTTGGGTCTCTCCAATGAATAAACTGGCTGTTCTTAAAAATCTCCCTGTTTTATTTTGTCTTCTCCAGTTACAGTAGTAAATGACTTCTGAGAAATCTTCCAGCCTTCAGTCTCCCGGAGCTTCCCATCAGAACTTGGCTGTGCTGGGAGAAGAGGCTGTAACTGTCAGATGGATTAAAGAGCTGCTTTTCAGGAGGAGCAGACCATGGCATAAAGCTTTTTGTGTAGAAGCCCAGGACATGCAAGGCTTTGCAAGTCATGATTTAGCTGTGAGCTACTGACAAGAAATGTTTACCCCTATGTTTCTCTGCACTCTTTCTTATAAACACACTGGGTCTCAGGCGAGAATCTCGGCTGTCTTCTAAAGGAGACCCGATGAGAGGCTGTCCAGGGTTAGCTTAGCTGCTTGAGCAAAGAGCAGAGAGTGGGATGACATTTAATGTGGTTAACTTCTGTAAGGCTACTAATACAAGGAGCAAACCCAGTGAGAAACGACTGTTCAGGAAGTCTCAGATAAGACACAGGAAAGGTTTAGGTCCTTGGCATTGGCAAAGTAAACTTGGATCCTCTTCGGGAACTTGAATCTAAACCTGGTGATTTTTATTTTAAATTACTGATCATTGTTATCAGTTCCATGCACAAGCAAGCAACAAAATCATGGGAGATGTGCAGAAGGAGCTTTTTGGTGGTTGCCCTTTTTTATTTTATTTTTTTTATGCCTGTTGGGTTTTGGTTTTTAATTTGTACTAGGATTGAGTCAACTGGGAGTTGATCCAAGAATGCTCAATGATATCTTGTATTTTTTGCAAATCCCCTGCCACTGCTGTTTCACCTGAGGTCTTAGTGGAACAACTAAAGGAGCAGTGTTTTAACCAGGATGTGTGTGTTTGTATCTTGAGTGGATGGCTTGAGGTGTGATGTATTTCTGGGCTTGTGCTCAGTCATCTGCTCACTTTGGAAATGGACCCAAGTGGCAAGGCTGAGCATGCTTGAAAATTAATGCATTGATTGCAGCCCAGCAGCCTCTTGGGATTTATTCCAGAGTTTGGATCCGGATTAAACTTCCCCCCAAGGACTTTGGGAAGTGGTATACAAGGGGACCTGGTGAAATTTGAGATGAGTCCAACTTCCTCAAGATGGCAAGAAGATGAATGTTTTTACCAAGGGCAAGAAAGTGGGAGGAAACGCCCAGTTTAGGGAGGGAAGGGGAAATATTTTATGGTGGGGTAGTGTCTGGGAATGAAAGGGATGGATTGTGTCTCAGCAGATATGAATCTTTTCAGTTTTAATCCACATCTAGGAAGTAAATACAAAGAATCTTGCCAGCTTGGGGGAGAGGGGAGGAGGTACTGGGCTGTGCTGCTGAGGCAGAAATCCCTGTGCTGCAGAGCCGTGGTCCAGCTGTGTCAGGGGATGATGCACGGGGCTGGAGCACGGCGCCTCGGGAGCCAAGGGAACAGAACAATAGGAATACGTGGATGCCAACAGAAGTGTTGAGTCAGCAACTAAATCTCTCTGCTGTATGGGGAGTGACTAAAAGTATATTTAATAATTTTGCTTGGTTTTTTTTGGTGTTTTTAGGTAGTCATGGTGTCTTTGGGAGTCACAAAAGTCTTTTTTGGAGAGTGATGGCTAAAAAAAACCAATAAAGTTCTGACTGAGTGCTCTGTAAAATTTGTATTCTGCAGATTTAAGTCACATCTCTGAGATTCTCAGTAGCCTCTGCAAGCCTCTACTGCGATTTCTCACTGCTGCAGTTTTACTCTACATTTCATCCATAGCTGAAGAATTGGCTCTCTCAGGGGTGCTGGTGGTGACCGAGTAGAACTTGAATAGATGAGTAAATCTCCTTCCACCTTCTTTCAGCAGCAGGAAAGTGTGCAAGAAGTTCTTTGAAAGGAAACCAGAACATGCACTGACTAGTGTCACCAATACTCTGGAAACAGGAAGCTGCTGCTAGATACCGAGGTGGGAAAGTTGAGATAAGCCTTGGTCAGCCTGCTGTGTTTTGTGTCTGAAAGGAATTGTGATGGTTCCAGTTGGAGGGGTAGGTAGTTTAATGTAGTATCAGATGGAAATTAGTAGGTATATTGTTACTCAAAAATCTGGAAGAACACCTTTCTGTCTGGACAGGGAAAGATCTGTGCAGCTGAATACCTCAAATGTAAATCTTTGAAGCTATGCCTTGCATAAGTGACCATGGCACCATGTGTCCTGGTGTTTGCTGAAATCAGTAGTATTGGACAGGGAGGGAAGTACTGTAAACTGGGTTTAGTTTTGCTGATAGACAATGGAGGCCCCGTGCCAGAGAGCCCATTGGAAATCCTGCATGTGCAGAGTATGTGGCAAAGTGATTTAAATAGTTGGGGAGAATATTCTTTATGTTTGTAAAGCTGAAGGAGTGAAGTCACTGTGGAAGAAGCAGTGCCTTTGCATGCATGTTGTGTCTGTGTACATTCACACCCCCCTCTCTCAAAGACCAGCTTCTGGGTTTCATGTATGCACATACTGGCGTCTTTGGAAAAGACTGTATAAAGTTCCTGCTCACCTCTGAGGAGGCTGCAGTAGTGATGTGGAGCTGTTTCTGATAGGAACTACAGAGGCAGGGTGGGTAGAGGCATCTCCTGGCTGTGTGTACCCTGCTGTACTGAACCCTAGCAGATCCTTGGGCTCAGGCAGTGCCAGCTTGGTGCAGGCCAGGAGCTGCTTTCATACAAAAAACAGCGTTGGAGGGCAAAGCCCTGCCTCCTTTTGTTCTTGGCAGTTGGGATCTAATCAGAATTTGGCATCCAGATGTCTTGACCCCCACTCTCCTCAGTCTTGAAAGCTTTTCAGTGTACACCATCCAGGAGTTTTCTTGCTTGGTTTGGACAGAAGAAATGGCCAAATTTAGAAAAATTAGAAACATTAGAAACAAACATTAGAAAAACCTGGGAACAAGATATTTTAATCTATACGGACTCTGATGCTGCCGTGTAACCCTTTTCCTCTGCTTGCTCTAACTTGTTTTAATCTGCCCTTTGCCCTCCTATAACTCTTCTTATGAATTCTTATATTCCATAGTTGCACCACGCTTCAAAGAGTGGGTGTGGGGGGTTTATGTGTGTGGCTTTTTTTTTCTTTTTTCTTTTTCTCTTTTTTTCCTGTATGTTTAACTGCTTGACTTATTTAACTTGCAGATAATCTGAGTTTCTTGTTCTGACTAAAATGCTATGTAGCTGGAGTATTTTACTTCTGTGTCTGAAAGATGATGCATTTGGATTTTATTGAGCATAATGATGAATTTGGGAGCTAACTTCAATTCCTGGTTCTATTCTGACCCTGGTTATTCACTGTCCTTGTGCCCTTTGGCCATACTTAGGTGGTTACTGTGCCTGCAGCCTTTCACTGTGGATGACACACAGATATCCTGTCCAGCCTAAGCTGCCCTCTCAACACAATAAAATGCTGCATGTCTGAAATGGCTGATAACATCAATGGTTACCGTCCAGTAAAGAGTTTAGGAAACAAGGCAGCTTTAATGAACTACTGGAGTTTTCCTCTCCAGCCCCTGCTTCTCCTCCCCACCTCTCTATTTGTATTTTAATTGGTTCCTCTTAATTTTTAAAGTTCTATTTTTATTTTTTTTATCCAACTTTTCAGCATTGTTGTACAAACTCGGCACATAGGATTCCTGGGCAGCCGGCCAAGCTGGGATCTTACAGTTGTTCTTAGCCACTGAAATCAGGCAAAAAAAGCCTTACTGAGATCTTGCAGTCTTTTTCTGGTTTTTCTGATGCAGGTCTTTGGTTATGTTTACATCTCCTAGGAGCATGGGGGGGTGTTTTTCCTATTTGTCTGTACTTTTTGACTCTTCAGATCTTTGTTGATGTTCTGTTGTTCAACTAGTAATAGGAGAATGTAGGAAACTCTTGGCCTGTCTTTCAGATTTAGGAAGCTGAGTATTTGGGTTATTAATGAATTTATTTTAAGATCGTGGCGTTCTAGTGCATTGTGATTTCATAGAGATTATATGGTATGATTCCTTTTTCTTTACTGCCTTCCTCTTTTTTTTGTTTATATGTTTTCAAATTACATGTCAAATAAATTCTGTGCACAAGCTCTTGGTCAAGAAATGACTTTGTGCAGTGGGGGTGGGTCTTGGACTTTCCTGTTTTAAACTGTCTGAATTCTCAAAATAACTGAGCATAGCTGAGATGCTCTAATGAAAGTGGTTTATGTTTATAAAAGGGATTTTTTTGTTTGTTTTATGAAAGCTTTATAGTCTAAAAACCCTGACATGATGCAACTTTCAGAAACCTGTTGCTTTCTATGGAAGTAGAACTTTTTCCAAGAGCCCAATTTAGAAATTTTTTTTAAGATCCTAAAATGCTGCTCTGGGGAAGTTAAAGGTATTATTTTTATATGCACTGGAAAATATTTAGAAGTACTTATACAGTGTAGCGTGTCCAACCTTTTTAGTATTTCTGTGAAGTGAGATGTACTGTCATTCAGATAATCCTCGAATTGGACAAGGTCTTTTATGTGAACCTGTGGCAGGTAGTAGGAGTTAGGAATTACAGGCATTCCTGCTTTGGGCTGTGCTTGTTTTAAAAGACACCTTGCTCCTGGCTGAAAAACACTTCTTGCTGAGTTAAATGAATGAACCAAGGGGCAAAACTCAAAGTTTAGCTAAAACAGAAAACTATTATAGCTGGGGGGGAACAAGATAACTCCAATGCTTACGGCCCTTGTAGTAGATAGAAACTCACCCTCACATTGCTTTTCATTAATTTTTCTATTCTCTGAGCCCACAAATACTTGCATATGTGGACTTTAACTTGAACATAAGGTTCTGCTGTGTTCAGCAGTACTGTGGCTCAGTGACATGCGACCTGCAGCCTTACAGGGTATGGCTCTTAAAATTGTGCTGCTTGTGAACCTAAAGGATGTAGATGTGGCACTGTGTGCCTGCTGGAATAGCTCATCCCAGTGAAAATGGCACAGACTCTTCTGCCTCCTCCAGTATACAAGCCAGATTGTTTTTCAGCTGTGATTCTGTGTGTGTTTGCAAATTACTAATGTGCACTGATTTCTCCTGTTCAGCTGTGGTGTGCTGTTCACCAAATGGGCCATAGAGCTGTTTGGGATGGCTGGGATGGAAGGGATTCTCTGGTACAGTGGGCAGAGCAGTCATGTTTTTAAGCTTGAAACATAGTGGTATGGTTTGAGTTGGTCATTTAATGGTGGGGTTTTTGAGGGGAAGAGAGTAGTTGTGGGGGTTGGGTTTTTTTCTCCTCCCCATCTGATTGAAATGGAGTGTCCTCCTTAGGCTTTCCTTACGTATTTAGGTGGTGTTGGAAGCTGTCCAGGCAACTCCTGGGGTTATCTAACTACTTAACATGAAACACCTGTGCAGGAGGAGTGTGTATGTCACTCATGGGGTTTTGGTTTTTGTTCTTCTTAGAAGAATTTTCTTTTCTTTATTAATCTTGAATTTAGTTTCTTAAAATGATGATGTTTATACATATTGCACAGCCCTGCAGATCTCAAATAAAGTCCCTTCTGAACAGTACAGGACAAGATGTGCAGAAATATCTGTGCTCCTTGCTTCCAGGTGGGATTGAGCTGAGGAGAGGTTGTTTGGCTGTGCTGCAGCCAGTCCCGTATCCAGGATGGGAATGATTGACTCCAGGGCTTCTTTTAAACCAACGCCCTCCATTGCACTGGGAACCTGTTATACCTCTGGGACGGGAAATAGCCTCCTCTCCTCCTGGAAAAAGCAATGACCCAGCAGTGGGATTACTCAAATCAGATAGATTTCCGGGCACTATACTAAAAAACAAATCAGTCTTGATAGCTGTTGATATCTTCGGTTCAACTAAAGTTATTTGTTCCCTTGCTTTTCACATTTAGTGTATGGTGCACATTATCATTTTATCTGAAGAGTTTCCAGGTGCTTGGTGTATTCAGCTGCACGGTAGCTTTGTGGAAAAGCCTCTGCAAAATAGGGTTTGTGTCCATTTTATGACTGGAGCTGGAGGAAGTGTGGCTGAGCTGGTGTAGAAATGAGCTGTGCACATATTCCCCTCATCACTTGGAGGGGACCAGAGCAGTGTCCAAACTGAGTTTGTTCTTCATAAACAAAACTTTCAGTCTCTCTCCCTGTTTTTTTGTTTGTTGGATTTGGTTTTTGGATTTTTTGTTTGTTTGTTTGAGGTTTTTTATATGAGAAAACAGACTAGAGAGACAAACCAAATCACAGCTTTCATTGCAATGAGTGAGTTGAGCTATCTGTGCTTCAGCCCTGATCTTAGCTGAGGGCCATGGGTGGAGCTTTTTATTTCTTGGCACTGCTCTGTCCTGGCACAAGCAGCGCGCTGACATGGGGTATTGTATCAGCTGCCATGTGAGCAACTGGCAGTCAGCAATATCTTGGTTAATAATTGTGATAGAAGCCCTTCTGTTAAGCTTAAGGGACTTATTTCCACCTACTAAAATCCTTTGCTAGGAAGGTTTGAAAACTTAGGTGAATTTAAATATATCTGGATATATTTGAGGTGTCTGCCATCTGATTTGGATAGGAAACATTTATCCTGCTGCTTTTAAGACGCATGTTCTCCAGCAGGAATCTGAGTATTTCCCTGGGCCAGCACTAAAATATTTCTGTAAGTTGTTTACTAGTCCAACAAGAGTTAGCCCTAGTGCATCATTGTGTTGCAATTAAAGACAAAGCACAGAATTTCTAAAATGCTGTGCAAATCTTCTTGTTGCTAATAACCATGGTAGTTTATTCTGAGTTGCATCATCTCCTATCTTTGGAGAATGAGCACCAGGTATTTTGCAAAAGCTTTTGGGTAGTTGGATTCTGCTTTTGAACTGCAGAGATCCAGTGGTGAAAATTAAAATGCAGTCAGTCTCTGTATGGTAATGCTTGTTCTTAGGGAGAAGGGTTTTGATAGGGGTAGAGGCATCTAGGTATTCTGCTCCTGAACATGGTAACTTTTTGTCTTCTTTCCTCAAGTGGATAAACTGTCAAAACTCTGAAATTGCTGCTAGCTGGGTAGCTAATAGCCAGAGCTGTGTATTTTAGGGGATTTTCGATGTGGAAGTCCCCTCCAGAGCTTTTCATGACTTGCATTACTTACTTCCTTTCCAACGGAGGGGTCTTTTTGCAGATTTTTCTCGCAACCTTATTAATTAACACAATGGGTTTTAAGCCGGGGAGCCAGGGGTGGGTTCTTGCTGCAAGGCAGGGTGAGAAGGGCCGCGCTTTGGGTGGGCTGGGGCATCTTCCCCTCGGGCTCTGCCGTGCTGCAGCTTTTGCATTGCCCTCTGGTGGCAAGTGGCCCGGAGCCGCTGGCTACAGGCTCTGTGCTACCTTGTCCCCCGTGTTCCCGGCGGAGATCCACCCTCCCAGCGGCAGAACCGTGCTTAAACCATCTTCAGTTTTCGGTCTGGTTTTAATTCAGCAAGCCCTTCAGTAGAACCATGTTTCTAATCCACAGGAGTGAGCTGGCGTGAAAACCTGAAAGTGAAGCTGATTGGGATATAGGAAGCGAAACTGATAGTTCAAGATGCATTATTGAGATGATGTTCTGAAATACATAGTCTACCATCTAATTGTAGCTCTCTAATTATTTGTAGTTGGGTTTGCCTGAAGGTTTTTGTGATGGTTCAGTGATGTTAATAGTTTCAGAAACTTGGTGGAGGGAACAAAATAGCAAACAAAGGCACTGAAAATTAGATTATCTGTTCTTTCAGCTTTATATGCAATTCATTTCTTTCCACTAACTTTCTCTTTATATCAGGAATCAGTGGTCGGGCTACATTTCAGTCTTTTAAAATGCAAAATATGAGCATGTGTTAAATTCTGGGTTCCCAAGCTGCCAATAATTAATTTCTGGATTAAATGCTGTTGTGTTCCTTTTCTGTGAATGGTGAAAGGAAGCGGAGTGTGTGCAAACACACGCCCTGCAGCTCCCTCCCGAGCGACAATACCTTGCAGACAGTCTGCAGCCTCTCTTTGTTCTCCCCATCCCCAGCGCTGCTGGGGCCAAGGGGGTGGAATTCCTGCGTGTGCCTTCCCGGGGCCTGCTGCCCCTCTAATTGTCCTGTTGTCAGAAGGCGTGTGCCTCCCGGAGCCTTATCAGATTCCTCCCAAACCTTGCAAGCAGTTCAGGTGTTGACCCCTTGAGCGCAAACAACTCTGCGCCTGCCTTGGGGCATGGCTGGAGACCGGGCTTAGTGCTCGTGTGTGCAAACCTGGAGGCTCTGTCACCAGGATGGAGCACCTGCCTGGGGAGGGGACCCGGCGGCCAGGGAAGCTGAAAGGCCGGCAGGACTCGAAGCAGCAGAAAGGGAGTCCAGCAGCTGCTTGTGTCAGCATGAGGATAAGTGCAAGGAGATTAATAGTTATTTAAAGAGCAAATGGGGACACGGCATTTGGCCGTGGCATGTGAGTGTATAAATGCAGTGGAATGGCTGCTCCGCTGGTAACATTTAGACAGATGGTCCCCGGACTGAATGGAATGAAAAGGATCTTGGAATATCTTAAGGATATCTTACATTTTAATGGGGCACTCATTTTATTATTTTTGTTTATTTGGATCCCAGGCAGCACCTTCAGCATTTCCAGGCTGTGCTGTCTTGTTAACACTGACCACTTGTTTGGCCGTCTTTCCCCATTAGCTTAAGTGGCCTGGGATTAGAGAAATAGTTTTTAAGTGAAAGCTGAAACACTATTGTTCTGCTGTCTGTATGTCTGAGTTGGTGTAGGAGACTGTTTTCATCACAGCTGTCTTCTCATCATTTGCTGGTTAGGGAGTGTGTCTGATTATAATCTCCATGAGGAATGAAACAATTGAGTGATACTTCTGCGTTTTTGAGAAGTCTTCAGGTCTCACTAGGGTATTCTGGGGCAGGAAGGTTGTTTTTTGATGAAATGCAAAATTACTGAGCAGGTAAAAGACTCCTCCTGGTACAATATGTCAGAATTCTGACTCCTTCTGTACGGAATTAGCCTTAAGGGAAGACATGTACCAAAAGTCCGTTAAATAGGTCTTGGTTGAGTGAATAGCCTGCAGGAGATGAGACATAACTGTCATCTGTGTTGCCAAAGCTGCAATCTCCTTTTGGAGGAGGAGAACCAGTCTGGATTGCTCTCTCCCCCATCAACTATTTAGCTTTGAGTCCAGTTAATACCAGCTCTCCCATCTAACAGGGGTGCTGGGCACTAATAACATCCACGCTGCTCCAGAGGGGGAAACTGAGGCAAGGAGGGCAAATGACTAACCTGAGCCGCTGGTTCACCCAGGCTTAGGACTCAATATGTAATTGCTTTTATTACTCTGCTGCCTGCAGGCCTGAGACAAAGGAGGCCCATTAAGTGCAGGGCTTTTTACATGGTGAGGAGCAATCCCTGCCCTGCAGACCTTGCTGCCTGCAGTAGGGTGAGGGTGGATGGGGAGGAGAGATGCCTTGCTCAAGGGCACAGCAAGTTGCTGTCAGAGTGAGGGAGGGAACCTCCCTTCTCCCTGCAGCTTATCCCAGCTTCCAAAATGAAGTTTTCTGTGCTGTTCCCCCCTGCCTAGACCTTCACAGCACAGCTCCTAATAGCAAGCCGATCCATCTCTGGAAGGTCCCGTGTGCCTCATGGAAGATCTCAGAGCACCAGCCTCACCTTGACTGTTTAATAAAACCCCCAGAAAATATTAGCTTCAACTAGTGAAACAGAAACCTAAGGAAGAGCTGCAGTGGGTGGTTTAAATTTCTCTACTTCCATTCTGGAAGTACAGCTGAGAGTGTAAAATCTATGGGCACATGGAAGACACTGCATCCTCACAAACGGACCATCCTGTTTTCCTCTGTGGCTGAAATGACTGGTAAAGCTGGGTGTTAAATGGCTTATCCAAAGCTCCCAAGAGAACTCAGCAGATAGATTGTGCCCTTCCCTTTTAAGTCTTTGGAGGAGTGATGTGCTACTCAAAGCTTCAGTAGGGCTGCTGGGATTCCCAGTATTGAGAAAGATTTTTTGTTATGGATCTTGTGGTTGGTGTTCTGACTCAGGGAGCCTTTGCTTTGTGGCTGATAAGAAGAGGAATAACTGTTAGAGAGATGAGGGAAGTTGTGAGCAGACTAACTGGAATACTGACTAGAGAGGTGAGCTCGATCACTCTGGGTGGGACTGGAGCTATAGGATGTTGAGGGACGTGAGCTGCTCAGAGCCTTGCATGAGAGAAAAAGCTGAGTCCCTTCTGCTGTGTCAGCAGCTGACAGCAGAACCAGGTGCCTTTATTGCTGCATGTTCTTGGCTGAGCCCAGAGCTGCTGGGAACAGGCACCACAAACCTTCGGGATGCTGCTTGCCCTGAGATGGCACAGGTAGTGCCCCTTGGACACACATACTGATGAGGCTGTTAACCTGATGTACCTGACTTAATCCCACTTGTCTGCTGCCCTGTCACTCTGGCCAGTGCCATGTCCTTTGGAGAATTAAAAACATTGGATAGTTGTGTATCTTTCTCCAGAAAACTTTCCTAGCTTCCAAGTATTGGTAGTTCAGAATTTTAAAATCAGATAAATCCATCAAGACAAATCTTTCTCAAGCAGAACTTGTCTCTTGCCTTTTTGAATTTAGGCTTTTAGTATTGTGACATTTTGTGGCAAAAAAAATCCATGTTTATTTGTGGGCTTTGTGAAGAATAACTGTTGTGAAGAATAACTGTGTGTTTAAGCCAAAATTCTGCTCAAGATGTTTGCTTATTCTTCAGCTCCTCTTTAAAGAAAACATGAAAATTAATTTTATACTTGCTTTTCTTCCATGTTGTCTAGGAATTTATCCTCTATCATATTGAGTTGCACCTTTGTCCTCATAGTATTTTTTCCAGGCTGAAAAGTTGTCATCTACTGCTACGTTACAGGATGGCATTAAAAGTATTTGCTTTTTCTTGTCACCTTCCTCTAAACTGTGTCCCTTCTCATCTCTTTGAAGTGGGGGACCACAGCTAAACATTGAATTTAGAGTATTAGATTTGTTTTTTCTATTAACCTCTCCTTAATCTAACCTTTACCTTTTCTGTACTCTATTATCAAAGGTTTTTGGTTTTGATGTCTTCCAGTTGTTTCATATATTGTTTGTACTTTAAGGCTATTTAAGTCCTATGTAACACTTAACTACTACCAATTAACCACACTTAACTGTGCAACTAATAGTTCTTCAGCATGTGAAGAAGCCTTCCATGCTGTCTGTTTCAATTCTACTTGTTGAGAACTTTAATTCTCTGCCACCATCTGTGGCTGGTCACTGGCAGTTGAGTATGTGGTACAGACAGGCTGGTGGCACCCAACCATTTTTCCAGTGAGTCACATTCCAGCAGTTACTACCTGAGGTGCTAACATCATCCTATGTAGCGGGATCAGATACCCAGCCTTTGTGGAGAGCTTCAAACTGTTGAAAATGGTGTAGCTTTGTACACATTGGAGCCGGTTGAACTGTAGTAACCTGCTGATTTTTATCAGGTTACAGTAGTACCTCTGAAAAGATCTGACTGCATGTTGCTAGATGTAGCAGGCTTGTCTCCCTGTGATGGCTTTCTGCCCTGCAAATCACCTCCTGGTTATGCACAGGCTCTTTTCCCAGCTCTGCTCTTGAGCCAGTGTGTGACTGTGAGAAGCCATACTCCTTTCTGTTTCAGTCACCAGTGTAAAGAGGGCGATACCCTTTGCAGATCTCCCTCCTGGTGTGACACGAGCAGTGGTGCTGAGATGATGCTGTGCAGGCTCCATGGTGGAGGCCATGCCATGTCTGGCCATCCTGTGCTGATGCAGCTCCTGTAACATTCCTGTGCATCTCTTTGCCTGCAGCCACAGTACACGAACCTGGGGCTCCTGAACAGCATGGACCAGCAGATCCAGAATGGCTCTTCCTCCACCAGCCCTTACAACACGGAGCACGCGCAGAACAGCGTCACGGCCCCCTCGCCCTACGCCCAGCCCAGCTCGACTTTTGACGCCCTCTCTCCCTCCCCAGCCATCCCTTCCAACACAGACTACCCAGGACCTCACAGCTTCGATGTATCATTTCAACAGTCAAGCACAGCAAAGTCAGCAACATGGACGGTAAGAACACGGCATCCCTTCGCTGGCTTTGGTCCCCCTGCCGTAGTGACTTTATTCACGTAACGCGTACCCAGGCTTGTGCAAAAACAAAGTGACCTGAGTCCTCTGCAGAGCCTGATGTGTCACACAAAAGGGAGACATTTATCTTGGTTGTTCTCAGAGGGTGTGGTGGGAATTTAACCCTCAGTAATATCACTAAATCCTAGGAGACTAAAATGCCTTGCAAAAAGCCAGTCACGCAGAGACCATGCATGATGAACAAGTGGCTCTCTTTGTGGGCCCAGCAGGAGCACTGGCGTAAAACCCGAGGTGGGCGTTAGCCTTGCCTCAGTGCTTCCCTTGTCTTTCTTCAAGGTCCGTGGGTTTGTACGAGGTTTGGCATGCAGGGCTGTGCCAGCAGGGTGGAGGGTGGTGCTCCTTGCTCAGACCCATGGAGAGAGGCTGTCATTTGCTCTGTGTCCTTCTCCTGTTGCAGCTGGTATGGGAACCCCAGTGTGTCACCAGCTAGGGTCAGCCCTGTGTGGTGTTTGGGGTTTGTTGAAGGGTTTGGGGTTGTTTTATTGTGGAGTTTTGTTGTTGGTTTGGCGTTTTGAGTTTTTTATTTAACACTTTGCTGTCAGAACACTACTTCTCTTACCAAAAAAAAATGCAGAAGCTGAAAACCTGAAGCTCAGCTCTTGATCTTTGGTGGTGCTGGCTTGATTGTTCAAGCTCTAGAGACTTCATAAAGCTCAGGACACAGCACTGCTGGAGCTGTAAGTCCAGCTGTTGTGGTTTATGGCTCTAGCATAGAGATGCTTACAATAGAGAATATTGCTGTCTTAAAGATGTTCAATATTTGCCTCCCTCTCCTGCAGGCACTTGGAGTAGGTGCAGTGAATAATGTTCAGCCCCACACTACCCAAATAAAAGCAAGGACTCCATTTCTTTCTTTTTTTTTAAGCAAAAAAGAGACTTTTTACCAAAAGCTAAGAGCGTTAATATTGTGTGTGTTTCTTATTTTTCTTTTTAATCATGAGCAACTGCTTTAATCTCAGATACAATCTAGCTGCAAATGCAACTGAAAAACAAACTCCCAGCTACTGCTGCCAGTAAAGCAGCAGAGTCCTTGTGCTGTCCTCTGGAAAAAGATGCCATATACAGATCACTATAAGGTTACATCCCTTTGTATTTTAAAAGCCTATTCTGGTAAAATTTGTCTAGAACTGACATGAATAACTTTGTTCAGAAAATCATATTAAATGAGGTTACAATGTGATAGATCCAGTCACAACCACATTTTCATTTGTTTACGCATAAAAGGGTGAGCTATTTATAAGTGAGGTTGAAATTACATTTTTTACTTGTAAGACTGGGGACTGATGCTCTGCTGTAGTTCACACTTGTTTTCATGTCCTTGTTTCTCCTATTACACTACACACAATATTTGTTTTCAATTCCCTATAGATAAGGACACTGTTGGTCAATTCTGCTTTGCATTTCTCAGGGCAAGAAAATGCTGGCTTGGATTTTTGCTGGCTGTTCTGGAGAGGGTCCTTTGAAGGAGATATGAAAAGCTGTTTTGATATGTATGGTACAAAGAATTATCTGAAGCAGCTGTAGAGAGCCAGAGTGTTTGATGCTGTCCTTTCAAGTACGAAAAGCAGTCTTTTGAAATGAGGTTTGAACGTATGTAGTAGGTTATTCCAAAAGTGATGAAGGCAAGAGAGCAAGCTTAAATGAGATGTTTCACCTCAGTGATAGTGGCTTTATGGGGTAGAAGTGAGGGCTGAATTTTAATGTGGATCTAGGTAGTGGTCAAAGCTCAGACTACATGCTGATTTTGAAAAAGAAATAAAATTACTATTTAGTGACTACAGTGATCAGATGTGTGCAACCTGGGGAAAGGCTTGTTTAGCCTCCCCTCTTTTTCATTGTCCATATATGGAACAGCAGATGAAGGTGTATTGCCCATGCGTGTTTCAGTCTAAGTCTGTATTTTACTAAAGGAATGGGCTCTTAAACAGCTGTCTGATGAGGGAGGAGGCAGTGTGGTCCAAGTGTCCCTGCACTTGCTGTGAGCATCCAAGTGACCCAGATTGAGCTGCCCTTGCAGGAGCTGGCAGGGTGCTGTATGTTCACAGTGGATTGTGCCAGTCCTGTGGTGCTGGCTGGGGACCTTCAATCAATACGCCTTGCAAAGTAGAGCATCTATCCATCTTCAGAGCTCTGCCCTTCTGCTAATTAATCCACCAACTCGTTTCACATGAGCTCTTGAGCAGTTGGTAATCTGTGTTCGACAGCTTTATCAGTGGGGTGGGTGGGGAAGGACATGAAGGCTCTCCTTCCCACTGTTGTCCTGAGAAGTGTGGAAACACGCATGAAATGTTGATGAAAGGAGGAGTGATTGCCCCATCCTCTCAGCAAGAGCAAGTTCTTGGAGTTGCTCCCCCCATGTGACTTCATACACTTTGATTAATGCCTGTCGTCTTTTTTAATGATGGATTAGGAACTTACCCAACTGGAAGAGTTTCTTCCACTGCAGTGACCTATTAAAAGTTTAATTACTTGATGGCCCCACCCTTATTAAGAGTCCAAAACTTGAAAGCCTTGTTTCTTAGTTTGTTTGGTTTAGTTTTCTATTTTTTCCCTGATGTCCCTCTTGCAGTTCCCCGGATAACAATATTAAGTAAGGATATCCATTGTGTTGTGCTTTCCCCCTTTATGGAGGGGATGAGCCCATCTGATCCACCTTGTCCTTCTGGGGAGGGATTGGTGTTGCCTGGCAGAGTATCTGCTGTCCTGGCTCACAGTGTACTTCACCTGATCTCCTCCAAGCTTCTGGGCTGAGTCATGTCAGATTAGGTCATGGGAGTGAAGGCAGTGAGCTGGGTAAGAGGGATGGATTATTTCTACAAAAAGCAAGAGCTGCTTTCATGGAGTGACTGGAGACCTATGAAAGTGCTTCAGGTTTCTAAGCCACTCTGTGCCTTTAGATCCTGAGGTTACTTCTTTTGGAGGTGGGGGGAAAGTAGAGAGCTTACTTGCTGGTTACTTAAATACTATGTTTCTGAAAACAGACCTGGAATCATTTTTTTTCTGAAAACTTTCTTGTTTTGTGTTGTTTTTTCCCCTCCAAATTCTGCAGAGGGGGAAGTTTATTGTCCTAGGACAGTGGACACCCTTTGCAAAATCAGCAGTATTTGTGTAATATAGGCTGGGAGGGAGATGAGTGTGACAGCTTCTCTCCTCAGGGTTGTGATGGGCTCCTAATTAAAAGAGGGTGAGGGGAGTGGGAAAGAAAAAAAGGCCAAAATTACAAAGAGAAACACTAGCTGATGCTAGGTGACAGGGTGATTCCATATGTATGAGGAGTTCACTTTGAAAATATTGCAAATTTTCTCTCTGAAGTCTTTCATGACCTTAAGTGGGAATTCCAGTAAAACATGCTGTCTAATCAGGTTAGGTCTCATTTGTATGCAATGTTGATCTAATTAATGATGACAAATTGAGATTGGATTGCAGAGGACTTTATAAGCATCCTTGCTTATTTTTTTAATTAATGATCTCAGAATGTAAGGATATAAGCAGGTTAATCAGCCTTTTCAGAAGGAAAGTCTAACAATTGAAACTCTATTGAAGTGTTTGAAAACAAAAGCCTTTATAATCTAAATTGAACAAAATTTCTCACTGCACCCTCATAGAATAAAACGTTCTTGAAAACCATGCTGCAAAGGAACAAGCAGTTATTGTTTGTAGTGAAGAGACAGAGTAGGTTGTTAAGGTTGAGGGAGAAGCCCAGTGAATTGGGTAAGAACTTAAGCAGAATAGTGTCACATTTATTGTGGGAGAATTCCCATATGCCCATGCATTGCAGTATCTCCTGTTTCTGCAGCAGAAGAAAACGAGGCATTTCAAAAGTGTGCCACCTCAGATTCTTCTTTGTGGAAGTTGCATGTCGGCCTTCCCCACCCACTCGGAGCTCAAATAAATAAATAAACAACTGCACTCCCTTTTCCTCTGAAAGAATATTTGGCAATCACCTGCCACTAGCAGAACCTGTTAAATGAGGGAAAGCATGATTGCAGTAATAAAGTAAAAATTAAAATTGTATGTCAAGGTAAGTAAAAGTTAACATTACTGCCAAATACAAGCTATCGAAAAATGAATCTGGTCCGCCCATCCCCAAAAGCAAGATACCACCTTACAAGTCCTGAGACTCTTTTTTTTAAAAGACAAACAGGTTCTTCTTACTCTCTCCGAGATTTTTGAGCCTTTAGGGTGTATCTACTAAATATTTTAAAACTTTTCTTGATAGTTACAAGAAGGCAGATATTGCTTTAAGTTTTTAAATGAAAACTGGTATTTATTTGCAAATTTTTTGATTCTGCTGAAGGAAGACACCAAGCCCTTCAAGACTTGCGTAATTCAGGTGTTGGCAATACCTGAGTTTAGCAGTTTATTCCCATGCCCTGCAGTAGGTTGGAGCTGAGCTGGGTTGGTCCTTGCAGGTTTTGTTATGGAGATGAAGCTCTCCAAAGCTGCAGTCCATGTTCCAGGCAGGCTCACTGATTTTCCTGTTCTCAGTAAACTCAGCTGTACCAACAGCCATCAAAAAATGCTTGGATTTCAGAGTCTCTTTGCTAGCAAAGCTGGATAATAATGTGTGTGACATGCATGAAGGCAACTAACTAGATTGTGCTGGCTGGGGTTAGTGGATTTGGAAAAGCTGCATTTTAAGGAAGCTGAAAAGAATGCACTTAAATTAGTCCACACAAGCAATAACAGGTTTTTGTGGTTGAGAGAACAGATTCCTTGGCTGGGCTATCTCAGTATTTCTATTTCAGATTGATTTATTCCATTTTTATTGTAAATACAGTCTTTGTTCTGATCCACATAGTAAATTTTGGACATTTTTTGCCAGTCTCTATAAAATGAATCAGAGGACTGTGCACAAGCATAGTGAAGCAGTGAGAGGGCAATTAGATGTGTACACTGCCTTGACTCAACAGTTCCTAATTATCTGTTCAGTGTTCTCTTAAATAATCTGTTCAAGCAGTGCATCACCAATAACTATGGTCGTGTCCAGTATGTCCTGACTGCTGATTATCTCTCAGTATCATAAGTGAAAGCTTTTTTTTAAAGGGTAGTGACTCTCTCAGTGAATATACATGTAAGGCCATGCTGAGTGAAGCCTTAGCATTGGGATTCCTTGGTGGTGTGTTGGTCAGTGTAATTTGAGCTTTCTGGTCTCACCGTTCAACATTGTATTTAATGCTAGGAGAGAGGGATTGAGGGTGGCCTTGTTGCAGGGTTTTGGGTTTTCTTATCCTCAGAAGCTCCTAGTCAGCAGTGGTATAGGCTTTGCCTGTTCATAGGGCAATTGAGAAGGGTCCTTGTAAGAGGCTCATTTGTTCAGGAGCTTTGCAGCCCTCCATGAGCAGACAAATTGGTCCCCTGTGGGCCACTCTGGCAGTACAGGTTTTCAGCCCAGCAAGTTCCCCAGCAAAGTTCATTTCTCTGGTGATAGTCCCCTCTTATTATGGCAGAGAGGAAGGGAATAGGAGCTGTAATCCAAAGGAGGAGAAGGCAGCAGAGGAGGGGATGGAGTTGCAGTTTGGGATGCAGGCACTGCAGGCTGGGGCAGTGCTGTGAGCTGAGGCCTTCATGGCTGCTCAGCAGTGCTGCTGTACCTGCCTGTTTGTCTCAGGTGAAAAGTGGCTCACATTTGGCTTCCTTAAGCCCTCACCAGCTGTGCCTGCCTCCAGAGGCTGCTTCCAGCATGCGTGGGCTCTTGGCACGGGGCGGGTGTCAGTTGCCACCATTGCTCTCGTGCAGGGAGAGGTGGCAATTGTGTTTTCTTGCTTGAGGAGCTTCTGAGGCGTGTTTCGCTCTGTGTGACATTACACAGCCTAACACCAAGGCTGTTCAGGCATAAGTAACTTGTCCTAGGTCATCTACCTGGAAAGAGAGGAGCCAGGCTTATTGTCTTTGAAGGAGGTGCCTTTCTCACGGCAGAGAGATGTTTTCAAGCTCACAAAGCTGGGAAGAACCAGTTTACCTGTGAGAACCAGTCAGGAGAGGACTGCTGGCTTCTGTTTGGGTTTTCATGCTTGAATAAAATGAGATCTCAGTGCACTAGGTTCCCATTAGAATGTAATTGTGTTTTTTCCCCATAAAGTCTTTGTCATGTATATTTTGTTTTTATTACCAGTTATCATCTTCTGTTACTCCTCGCGAGCAGCTGTACAGACCTGTGGAGCTGTTTCTAGAAAATGCCTTGTGATGTAAGCTGCCTTGCATTTTTTTCCCTTTTTTATGTCCCAGATTGTTTTGTAAATCCTGCTGAGGTAGTGTAGCCTCTCTGTATAAGCAGGAGTTTTGCTCAATGCTCTATCAGACCTGTGCCCTCACTGGTGACAGGGCTGAGCTGTGGTGCAGGACCGTGCTGGTCAGGGACAGTCTGTACCCTGTGCAACTTAGTGATGCTCAGGAAGGATGAGAAGGGAAGTTACTTACTTACTGTATGAACTGGTATTTGTCAGCACTGGGAACTGAAAATTTGGGTTTTGTGCTTTGAGTGTGGACCCTGATCTTCAAACAGCACAGTCAGTGTGGGGCACCCAGCATGCCTGCCCTGATGCATCAGATGGTGTGAATGACCTCCTCTCCCCACTAGGATTTAGCTTCTTGCTTGCAATGTTTGTGGCTGATTCCCACCCACTGTAACTGGAGATGATTTAGAGCTCACTACAGGGACCTTACATTACTCCTGGGATCTGCAAGTGAAAAACCATGAAGCATTAGAACATAGGATGGGGGGGGGTTTTATTTCCCTCTGGGGCAGAAGATCCCTCTGCTGTTTCGTACAAGCAATTTCTAGTTTTGCTGGCATCATACATTTTTTCTTCTTTGGCAAATTCGTTTTAAGGTTTTAGCTATTTTTGAAGGAAAACTCAGAGGGGAAAAATTAGGTGCAAGAAACTTTTTTTTTTGTTTTTAAGGAGACTTTTTTGTCTATATGGACAGGAAAAAGCATAATTAAACATAATTTTCATCAATGCAACTTGCACACAAAAAAGCCCCACCTACTTTCATGAGAAAGGAATAAAGAGACTCATAATCCTGGATTAGGTATCTTTCACTACACATATATAAAAAACAACACCGTGTGAAAAGGGGGAAAATATATATGTGTATATACACACACCAAACATAACAATGTGCCTCCAGCAGTATTACCAAAGGAATTAACTTTACAAGAAACAGCCACAGCCTGGAAAGAAGCCATTTTTTCAAATAAAAGCTGAATGAGACTTGTGGTTTCTGAGAACTGTGAGAAGGAAGGGTTAAAAAAAACATTTACATATAAGAATAGCTGATGTTGGGAGATGAGTGAACATCTTGAAGTAGGGGAGGGTCACTATTTAAATCAGATTTTCTTCTTTTTTTTTTCCTCCTCTTAGTTAAAAATTGGCTTCTACTAAGAACAACATGTAGGATTAATGCAGTACTTTAAATCTTCAAAGTGCTGCACAAACATCACTTCCCTAATCAGCAAACACCTTTGCTTGGTAGGCAAATCAAGAGTGGAGTTGCCATTTTAGAGAAGGGAAACCATGGTGCCAGAAGTGCCAAAGTTTCTGAACAAGGAGTTTTTTAGAGTGGAATTTTTTTTTTCTTTTTAATGCTTTAGTTTCTTGGTATTTTGGTTGGTTGGTTTTGGTTTTGTGGGGGGGTTTTTTGAAGGGGTTTTTTGGTTTTGTTTTGGTTTTTTTTTGGGTAGCATTCAACAGTGGGACTGCCTCTGGGCTGACATGTAAAAGCTGCTGAGCTCTCCCGGGTGTCACAAGTGCTAGGCATGCAAAGCAGCCTGGCAGAGCTGAGAGAGGCATCGGCACAGTTGTCTCCTTACCTTTCCAAAGGTCACCACAGCTGCTGGCCCAGAAGGGAGGCAGCTCCAGGGAAAGGAGGGTTTCCTAATAGGTTG
The DNA here is from genome assembly GCA_013399455.1 of Anthoscopus minutus. NCBI lineage: Eukaryota > Metazoa > Chordata > Aves > Passeriformes > Paridae > Anthoscopus > Anthoscopus minutus. The sequence continues at coordinate 141,574 of VWYI01044903.1, forward strand.
CCAGTTTCCCCCATACCATTGATCTCTGTAACTTAAAACACATCAACTGAGCAATGTTAGAAGATATTTCAACCTTACAAAAAAAAAAAAAAAGGTTGTGCAAATCTATTTGAGTGGCTGTTGAATAAGCTGCTTTTGGGTAAATTTTTTCAGGGAGGCTGGTGCAAGATGTATTGCTCACCACGTAGACAAAGACTGCCCATGGAGATGATAGTTCCTTTCTTTAGGTCAGCTGAAATGTCACATTTGTCATAGATATTATGTCCCTGCCAACTCTATACAGAGCACACAGCAGTTTGGAGGTGTGCTTAAGCAAGAATCATTCTCTCTGTGTTGCATTGGTGGTGCTCTGTGTGCTGAGGGTTTAGCTGCAGTGCTTGGCAGGCCATATACTGTGAAGAAATTCCTACTTTGTTTTAAAAAGAGGTGTCCTAAGTAGAGATGGCTTCTATGTAGAAAGAGCATGAACTTTATTATGCAATGGAAGTCTTTTCATGAGGTTTTGCTATGTGCAGGTGTGTCAGATTTGTTATTGTAAACACTGCAGGATAGCTACCCAAGTAAGATCTTAGATCCTCTTGCAAACAGACCTGAGTTTTGGTACAAGTGTTACCATTTCCAGTTGTTTAAGATAACACTTAAACATTGGAACAAAACTTGGTGGAGCCACAGGAGGAGAGTGCACTACTTCTCCCTCATTTATTTTTCTTTTTAAATGTATTCTGTGAGAGTCTTAACAGAGCAAAATATTACATGTCTGATAAGAAGCAGCAGTGTTTTTTAGCTGCTGAAGTCCATCTAAATTCAGCTCTATGGGAAGGTGAAAAATGTGCTACAGGAAACAGGAAAACAGCACCTGAAGGCTGATATGGCTTTCCTAGACAAATAGACAGGACTTGGGTCTAAATTTTGTGGCCCTGTTGTTTTCCCCATTAGCCATGGTGGCCATGCTGCCTTGGGGCTCTCCTCCCTCCATGCTTTGTGCTCTGGGGTGCACCATGCTCTCCTCTTGGGGAGAGGAGATTCCCTGCTCAGGAGCAGCCCTGCCTGTGTTTGGCTCCCAGCCCAGCCTCGGAGCTGCTCCTGCCCTATGATTTAGATGTTATCTGGGTAACACTGCAAATCATTCTCTCTGCCTCCGCTCCCCATCTTCCCCCTTTCCACGTACTCCCCCTCAAATATACAACTGTGATCCCATGCTGTAAAACACTTAGACCCTTGTTGTGAGATGCCCCAGGGGGACAACTGGACACTGCTGCTTGCTGTGTGTGTGCTGTATCACTAGCTTTAGTTTTCAGACCTCTTACTTTGCTTTGTTTACAGGCCATCAGAGTCTTTCTACAAACTAGCTTTTGGGGCAACTGAAACGTGTCTTCAGGCTAAAACTTGAAGCCCAGGTGCTGCTTGGGTTATTGCTTCCCCTGCCTGAGATACTGAGCTTTACTGGGCCTACCAGGTGTGAAACACACGCAGGCCATGTGGGGGATATGGCTAGAGGGAAAGCTGGTTCCTGTTCTGTAGGCAGACTCAGTGCTCTGCCAGTGCTGTGTTAGCTGTGGTGCTGAACCTTCACAAACTCACCCCGCCACTTGTCGGGGCTCGTTAGCTCAACTGTGTGAGCTGTGGTTGGGAGCTGCCTCCCTCCTGACCTTGCAGTGGGAGAAAAGTGAGTCCAGGTTTGCCATCAGACCTTCACCCAGAGCTCCTTGGACCCCCCCTTAAAAGGCAGGGCTGGAAGGGATTCCCATGGGGAAGGGATGGGAGCAGTGCCACTGGGCTTGCTGCCCAGCCTGAAGGGTGTTTGCAGAGCCAGCAGCAGGGCAGGCAGTGCATCTGCTCTGTCTGCATTTGGGTATCAGCATCGCCACGGGTGGGAGAGCAGGAGTCTTCCCATGAGATGTTTGTCCAGTGTCTGAGCACTGAATGATCCCTCCTCGTTAATCAGCAGGGTGGTGGCAGGGTGGTTTTGCAATGAGTTCCCTGTCTCCGATCTCCTCTTCTGCAGACCTCTCATACAACTCACTCTTAGTCATTTTTTTAGACACATCCTTGGTGAGTTCTTGTAGGCACATGAGCAAACAGGACTTTAACAGAAAGGAGTCTGTGCGCTTCTAGATATCCTACTAATGCCTCTTATTGAATTGGCACTCACAAAGAAAGTGGTGAGGCCCTAGGAAAATCTTCAGTAGTGTTCTTCAGAATCATTAGTTCTGTAAGGTTTAACAAAGACAAAGAATGGGGAGTGATTGCTTTGCAATCAGTTTCTATAAGGAATTCATAAATTTGACCTTTATTTGGCATTCCCTTTGTGTGCTGACTTCTCTGAGGAGTCATTTATGCCCATTTCCTTTGCCATGCCTCTTGAGGTTGGAGTCTTTCTTTCTGGGCTTGTTTTTCAGCAGACTGATCTGTGCAAGATAAAGATGGGGAGAGCTGGGTTGTGCTGATGCTGCTGGCATTCAGAGGGAGCGCTGCAGCACAGGAAGAGCAGCTACATGGGTGAGACAAATTCCAGGATGAATTTGCAGGTACACGTGCTGGAGGAAAATAATTTCCATGCTGCATGTCTGGTGTCAAGAGAACAAAAATGCTCAGATTCTGTTAGTCACCCTGCTGATCTCAATCTGTTTAATGGTGCTGTTTTGCTTCAGTGCACTGATATTCTGATGTATGTTGTGCAGCTTATTTCAGAGAAGCTTCCAAAACAGAATTCTCGGGGCTTTTCTCTAAAGTGAGATGGCTTGGTAGCATCTTAAATGTTGATAAATCACCTGGCCAAGATTGAGTCTGGTAGTGATTGGGAATGACTGATTAGTGACCTCTTCCATCTCCACCACACAGGTCAGAGCTGTTGGCAACCCTTGCCTTTGAATGGGGAGCTCCTGGGGTGCCCCTTACACTCAACCCTCAGGATGGCACTTTGTCCACAGTGTGACCCCAGTGTGACCTGCCTGCTGGGCAAGTCAGCATTTCTCTGCTCTCTGGAGGAGCAGAGCTGAGCACACAGGCAGGTGCTGGCTGCCAGGGAGTGGTGCAGGATGTGCAGGTATTTCTGCACACTGGGGTCTCAGGGCACATTGCTGCCTTCAGCCTGCCCAGCATGGCTCAGCAAGGGTGTAGCAGTTCACTCAGCTTTTTAAAATGTTTTTCTTCTTTTTTTCTTTCCCCCTTTTTCCACTGGCCATACCAATCTGATTACACCTTCAAGAGATCATCTGCCCCTAAAGCTTAATTAAGGAGCTCATCTGACTCGTCACTGACTCACCTGCCACTGTATGAGCTCATGTCTGACTTGTCCTAGGAAGGTAGTGAAATATGTCAGACTTCTCTGAAATATAGCAGGTTTTTGTTTTATTGCGCCCCTGACATTGCTGTTGGCTCCTGCAGAGGTGAGCAAAAAGATGATTGCCCCGACTTGGTTACTTTTATCTAAACTTACTCGCTTGCCTCTTTGTGCCTTGAAAAACCAGATGGGGTTTTGCTTGCACAGCTGTAGGTATGTTAGAGTTAATAAAAAAAAATATTAAAAATTAAATAACCTTTGAGTTTTGGCTTCAGGCAAACTAGGTGAAATGATGTGTTTTGGAGATGAATGCTCTTGCAGGAGGCAAGATGTAGCTTGCAGGAGAACATCTGCAACCAATCCATTCTGTATGAGATGGGGCCAAGACTTGTTTGTATCTCAGTACCTGTTCAAACATGTTATACCATAGCAAAAAGAGGTTTTGAATGCATTGAGGAAGGGTGGGTAAGAAGGAAAAGAGACATCAAGCTGAATGTTTGCTTAATAGCCTTGATTTCTTCATTAAACTTTTAAGCACTTTAATAATCTGATTAGCTGCTTTCAGAGCGTGGTACCATTTTTCCTTTTTTCTTTCTTAAAAGAGAAAAAACTCTACTCATGTTGGTGCTGTGAGATGAGCTTGCTCTGTGACCTGGAGCAAATCTGCTGTTTGCTACTCTTCTGTACTCAGCCTGAGGACTGCTGGTGGAAGGATGTTCTGTAATACATTTGATCAAAGACAGTGCAGAGATTCAGTTCCCAGACTGGCTGCCTAGACCCCAGAATGCAGCTCCCCAGTCCAAAGCTCCCTGCCAGCTACTCCCATCCTCTTTGTCCTGTAGGAACCGAGTGTAGCATGAACATCTTGCAAGGGCAGCTTGCAGAGCTCATTTGCCTGCCTTTAATTGTGCCCTTGAAGTGCCTTGTTCTGAAGGCCTGTGGCAGCAGAGAACAGTTACATGACTCAGGAGTGGCTGGAGTGGTGAGATTGGTAATAGAGGCTCTCATTCTGAGGTTCTCCTATCATTGTGCTGATGGTTCTCTTGCTCATATAGAGATCGGCATTGTTTCGGGGTTTTTTTTGTAAATGCAGCTGTATTTCTCTTTGCATGTGGAGCTAATGTGGGTGTTGAAGGTGCAGGCTGTGTGTGACTGGGATTTGTTGTCAGTGGAATGTGGCAATTGTTACTCAGATCTTTTTTGCTAGTCTAATGGGCTGAATTCCCTGCTGAGGAGATTGGAGAGAGCTGGTTTGGGCTTAGTAAGGTGAACAGTGTGAACACAATGCCTCTAAAATCCTTTCAGAGGAAAGGGGGGGTGTGCATTCCAAGTGCTTTGGTCTAGATAGAGATGGTGTTGCAATACTACCAGGGTAGAATTTTACTAGCGCTTAAAACCAGCAGACTGTTGAGGTTTTTTCTCCCCTTTTCTCAAACCAAATCCTGCTGTGACTTCACCAAAAGTGCTTGTGTAAGCAAGGCAGCCCTGGTCATGTGCTGATCTTTGTCGAGACCTCAACCCAGAAGCAAATTAAAGAACTGCAAGATGCACAAATGCCTGTCCTCTGCCTTTGATGTCGACAGAGCTCTTCCACTGTGCACTGGCTCTTCAGAGGGAGGTTATTCTAACTCTCAAGTCTTCATGCCTTTGTCAAATCCCTGATGACTCTTGGTGCTGCTGTTCACATGTGTTCCCTGGCCAGCTACCAGGAAGGCCTCCTACAGCTTGTCCACACCTGGCAGATAAACCCACATGGGAGGCCTGGCCTTGGGCTCCATGCAGTGTTGTGTGGACATGCAGGCTGTGCCTAGAAAGAGATATGCTGTGTCTGTGTAGTGCTGCAGCAGTGGGCAGGGTCATTGGCTCTGGAATTGCAGCTGGAATGTGATGGTTATGGGGCTGTGCAGAGATGGCTTACTGTGCCTGAACTTCTTTCCCTGCGTGTCACACACGGGGTCAGCATGTGGCCACCCAGCAGTTCCTGTAGCTGCATCATGACCATGCCTTGAGCAGGAGCACTGTTTGTTTTTGCCTTGCCCTGCAGGACTCCTTCTGACCCACAGAGACGGTCAGGGTTGTGTTCAGGTGCAGATTATATCTCACTCCAATGTGCTTAGGGCTTCAGACAAGAATTTAGGTAGACATCTTGTCCTTTCCTTGAGTTTGTTCTTGCTGGGGCTGCATGAAGCACCTGATACGTATCTCAGGCTGCTCAAATGGGTCTCTGTCCTGATGCTCTGGTGGCTTACGCAGTCTTCCATTTCTTCCTTCAGAGCTGGGTTGCTGTGATACTTCTGAGAAATAGCAGATATTATTTCTGGAGAAATCCTCTTTTGGAGATACTTTCCGAAGTGACTGACTGTCTGGAGTCCTGTTTGCTTGCTTGGGGGCTCCCATCCCAAAGTCTTTGAGAAAGATGGCTGAAACCACTAATGACCCTCTCTTAGGCAAGCATTGGCCTAACACTCTGGTTCCATCCCTATCCTTGTTCCCAGAAACCTCTGTTGGCTCTTTATCTGAATTGGGTGATGTAATTGTACCTCCCAGCCCACTCCTGCAATGGAAAAATGGATCCCTCTTGATTCTGCAAGGAATTTTCAAGGAGCTTGCTCCTTGGAGAAGCACACATCAGCCTCTATGGGAATGGGGTGTTGGGGGTGTGTGTTTTGTTTTGTATTTTTCCCCTTGGCTACACAAACAGCTAAAACCTGTAACCTACAGGAGTTGGAAGCTTCATGCAGAAAATTAGCTTAGGTTGGTGGAAGAGTTGAGATCACATTTTTCTTGGCTAATTAAAGGATTAAAGGTGCAGAGATTTAGAGCAAACTGTCAGTGTGCTACAGAAGAGAGCCTTTGATGGTTGAATCCAACTTGAGATTAAACAAATTGCATTTAAATAAGAAATACATGGCAACAGTTACAGTCTAGCTGGGCCTCTGTTCCTTGCTGTCCTTCATGGTCAGGTAGATGGTGTGCTGTGGCTAGGGCTTCTCTTCCCTCACCAGCTTCCCTCTTCCCAGGTGCCTCCCTCTGTTTCAATCTGTTGCCTCTACACTTTGTAAAATTGTGGGGTTTTTTCCTTCTTAACCCAGTGCTTTGTGCAAAGGAGCCTTGCACTCTACCTTACACAATAATGAACTGCTGTCCGTCATAGCAGTAGCATGGTCACGTCCTTGTGTGTTTTGTAGTATCTCTGATCCTATTTAGGGTTTTTCTGCATCCTGGTGCTTTCTGTCTGCAGCTGGAGAGCTAAATATTTACTCCCCTGTGAACTTTTTTCTGTTGTTCAGTTGAGAAGCTGGTGGAGGTAAAGAGTTGATTGTTTAATGGTGTCTTCCTCTACATAGTGGCTGGTAAAATTCTGGAGAGGCAGTGAACTTGTGCAGGTTCCAAGTCCTTGACAACTTTAATTCCAGTTGATCATCTTCACATGAGCTACACTTGCAAATGGCTTGCTAGTGTTAGTCCTAGCCCTTCTCCTGCCTTTTCATTTGGATAGCATTACAATCAAAGCTGCTAAGGGGATGCTTTTAAGTGTTACCCTTGATAGTGCTTGCAGTGGTGCAGCCTTAGGAGATTCATGGTAGCTGTCTCAAGGCTTGCTTTCTGCTAGGGCAGGAATTGATCTGCACAGCATTGTGCAGGGCAACAGCCTGTTCTGCCCAAGGAGACTTTGCACCTTTCTCCGATGCACCACATATGAGCTGTAAGGAAAATGGGAGTGCCAGACAGTGTGAGTGAATAACTTCTGATGTTGCAACTGTCTTGTTTTGTTCCATTTTGTTTTACTCCTTTCTGGTGAGGAAGGGGCTTGCCTTTTATAACTTGCCACCTATATAAGGTCATGAGAGGGTTTTGTTTCCTTTTTTTTGTTTTTGTTGTGACAATAGAGAAAATAACAAAATTAAAAGTGGTAAAAAAATCTGTCAGGATTCCATAATCACTCAAAAACATGGCATTACTTACTAATTGGGTGTGGTTAGTTGGGAAATCTGACTTTAAAATTATGTTTCCCAGGGAACTATTCCTGTTCTCATTGTTATCCATTAGCAAAGACTGCTTTTTGGTTGGGAAAGCAGTCTTGCTTTGAATGGGCTAGGTCTTCTCACAAAGCATCTGTTGCTTGGGGTCTTCAGAGCTTGCAGTTTGCAAATGAAGCAGTGCAGAGTAGTGGGGTTTGCAGGGACAAAGGGCTGTTTGGTGTTTTCCTTGGAAACCCATCTCAGGTTGTGGTTGCAAGGATTTGCATCTAAATCCACATTAATTCCTGTTACGTTTCCAGTTAGATCATGCAGATGACATTATCTTTGCTACCAAGGGAAATAAATCTATTGCTAGGTATTGAGAGGCTTAATGTAATCTATTTCAAATAATTTATAGATCTGTTACTATGTCATGGATTATTTGGACAGTCATTCCTTTTGAGTTTATCTAGCAGGCTTCTGTGGATCTTCCTGTGATGTGCATCCAGTCCATGCAAGCTTGCTTTATGCACTTGTGCTTTCTTGATGAAATTTCAAAGCAGCCTAAAAATCAGAGATCTGAACTATGCAGTGTTCAAGCCTTCCATTTCTTCTGTGACAGTTCTGCACAATTCCCTTTGGCTTGCATGTCTGCTGGGATGTGGTTTTACATTCTACTCTTAGGTGGCAGGAGATGCAAAACCGAAGATTTGTTATTTCTCTCAGGGGTAGGAAGGACTGCTCCTAGCATTTTCTGAACTCATTGCAAGCCCTCCTCCCTTTCTAAATTCAGCTCTGGGGAACAGCTTTCTTCCCTTTGCTGCAATTGTACAGCAAAGTACGAGAGTATGAGACAAAATGAAGGAGTACCCCAAACCTGGGATGGGCTTGTTGATCTTCCTAGCAGAGAAGATGACACAGCACTACCTTCAGTGGCAGGCTAGGGATGAGGTGCTGTGTTTCTGAGCAGTGAATGTCCTGATGGCTCCAGCAGCAGCTCTGCTGTGTTCCTCAGCATGAAACTTGATTAATTGTTTCCCACGGTACGTAGGAAAATCAAGGTCTCAGTTCAGTAAGGCTCCTGAGTGAGTGCATAACCTTTAGCACGTGAATATTCCCAGTGAAATCTCTTGGGTTCTGTTGGAGTCAGCAAGGCTGCTCCCAACCTTAAAGGTAGGCATCTGCTTAAACACTTTGCTGAATCATGTCTTGACTTTGAAAGTAGGCTCAGGAGAAACCACATGAGTTGACTCAAGGACTGTGCTTAGCTAGGTCCTTGAGGATGGAAGGAGAAAGCTGAGAAAGAGGTGGCTCTGGGTAAAATGCAGATCTCAGAACCCTGCAAATGCTGGTAATATCTGGTGTCTGTGTTCTTGTCAGACGTTCTCGCCATTGATCCCCAAAGCTTAATTGTATAAATAAAAGGTTTAAAGGTTTGACTTAGGATGAATGTGACTAAGTATTCTGGAGCTGCTGTCATGCTTTATTGATCTAACTTAGATCTGAGTTACTGCATCTTTATGTTCTCAATAAACCTATGACTTGCTCAGTTAGGTGTAACTTTTGGCTTTCCTAATCCTTATGTTTTCACTGTGACTCAGAACTAGAATGTGGCCTCGTTGGGTCAGTAATTCCAGAAAACAGAGGGATGTTCGCAGTCAGTCTGGATTCTATGTTGTCTAGGAGAAAGAGAGGGCCCTTTTCTGGTGGTCTTTATACAGAGGAAGAATATTTGTCCCTGCTTGGAGTCTCTGTGTGAGTTTGTCACCTCGCTCACCATCCTGGCCAGAAAAGCTTTGCTGGCTTTTCACTTTAATTATCAATTAAATGCTTGACAAGCAGGAGAACAATATTTGCATAGATGTAATTCTGGAAGTTGAGCGTAATGTGATCAGGAAATGGGACAGGCCCTGGCTGTTATCATGGAAGAGACTTGCTGGTACTTGCACTTAGTTTAAAATGTAATAAGATCTGACTCAGGATAGTTTCCTGGACATTAACAGAGAAGACTCAATGCCATTTTGGCAAGGGTCTGGCACTACCCTTTCTGCACAGGAACAAAAGAGATTTCTGACAAATTCACAAATTTGTTCTGAAAAGGCTTCTAACAGTGCACTGAAGATGTAGAGGGAAACGGTCTCCCTTGGAGCAGAAAAGCAGGGGGGTGTGTTTGTGTGTTTTCAGGACTTTCTTTTTCTGAGCTAGAAGCCAAGGAGCAAGGCGCTTGCGTGCTATGCCAGTGAAATCTCCCTGGGAAGACATGATGCTACTTGCAAGGTATGCACCAGACAAGACCAGAGGCGCCGCAGTGCTTGATTACTGTCAAGGACTCAGTTGGAACTTGCCTTTGCTCTTTGGCCTGCAGCATTTATGTAGAAATTGGGGACGCTGCTGCTTGCTTCCAAAGCTTTGCCTTGATGGGTCCTGCCCACATCTAGGCAGGGAGGAAGGAGCAGGGGGGCTCAAAGCCTATGAAGTAAACAGGAAAATTACTCACTTTAATGATGCATTTCACTGGCACTGCCACTTTGAGAGCCTGTCAGATTTAATACCTTCTGGCTTCCCTTGCATCGCCTCCCATAGGTGTGATTAATAATCTATTAGAAGGATGAAGTGGAGAGGCATCTGCACCTTCCCTCAGGTGGAATAAACAGGAGGGGAAGCAAAGTGAGTTGGAGAAAGGAGATCACCTTTGTCCATCTGAGCTACTTGCTCTTTGATGACAGCTCATATCCAGAAGAGGACTTACTTACTGACTTGGTTGGTGGCCCCTTGATTTGCTCCATTTCTCAGCTGAGTCCCTTGGCTTCTGAGTTAGCTACCAGCCCTGCTCCATGGGGTGTATTGGCCAGTTCCCCACTCCAGAAACAGAGAGCAATCGTGCACTTGGTCACAGCACAACAGCAGTAGCACTGTAGGAAGGCAAGGAAAAACATACAAATTATTTATATGTGAATTTCTTCAAGGTTTATTTGCCCTTTTTATAGAATCCATTGAATCTGAAACCTAAGCCAAGCAAAAATGAACAGGATAGAAAACGTATCTGGGCAAAGGTGTTTAGTATGAAATGTCACGAGACATTAAACCTGTTTTTAGCTTTGAATTGCTTGAGCTTTCTTTCCTGTATGAGAATGAATGTGCAAAGACTGGTTTGTATCTCCTGTGAGCCTGTCCATGCCCCAGCTAGGAAGATGGGCCAGTTTTCAATATGAATACTCTTATCCTTGCAACGTGCTGACCCTGTGGTATTTTACAAGTAGGCCAGTCCTTTGGCATGAGCTAGAATTTGGGTGGAAGTTTGTCACCATCTAGTAAAGTGTCCTGCTTTCCAGGGTGTTGAATGGCTGGTGCAGTCTGTGGCAGAGTGCCTGATAGTTCTGGGACTGACTCTCCCACTAATGTGCAGGCTTAGGATGTTGCTGATTGAAAAGACTATATTGCCAGACCAACTTTGTTATGTTGTTTGTTGTTTTTTTTAATGAGTTCTCTCATCCAGCTTGGCTTCCCTCTGGTGTAACAGATACTGTATGAGTGACTCGTTCACTTTCCTCTTGAGTTATTAATGAAATCCCCTTATTTGTAGATGAAGGAACTAAAAGGAGTTTTGTATGTCTTGCATTGGGCATTTCCTTGTACCCTGCTTCTTCCCCTGATCTTTAGCTTGTGTGGAGCAACCTGAGCTTGTGTCTGTATTACAAATTTCAGAGGACCCAAAGCCTCTATCGGCTCTCTGTGGGACTGCAAGATCTGACCTGCTTTTCTGGGACTTCTACTGCTGACTCATGTTTTTGAAACCAGGTTAGAATTGGTGGGATCAGGCTAATTTTGGAGAGCTTTGGGATTTTTGCTTTGCTGTTCACTTTGTCTTAATTGAGCAAACTTTATGTATTGCTGTGCTTTTTCTTCATTGTTGAGTTCATCACCCTTTGCAGGGGACAAAAGTGACAGGGAGATGCACTAAAAATCTGTGTTCAGTTACTCCAGACGATGTTTCCTCTAGCTGAGTAGAGTTTTAGGAGTTTGGCTGGTAGGATGGAGCAGGCTGCAACATGTGAACTTGAAACAAGTGAGATCGGGGAGGCCAGTAGGAAACACACAGCAGCTTTCCTCTTTGGCTGAGCCTGGGACAGATGGCTATGGAAAGTCAAATCCCCCACACCAAGCTAGGAGGAGGTTTGAAATGGCCAACCTGGACTTGACTTAAAGTAGTCCAGGAGCAGAACAGGCTCTGGTGCTCAGTATCAGAGGCCAAGGCACATGAGTCAGGAGCAGTATGTGGCGGGGTAGGTTTGCTGTTGGGAGCCTGAATATGTTCTTTTCAGTTAATTTCTGGAGTCCTTTATAGCAGAAATCAGATTTCCATTAAAATACATGTTGAATCAGATCTTAAATTCAGGTTTGAATTCACAAATTCCCTTACACAGAGGCACACTGACTTGAGCAGGTGGTGGTTAACAGTGCTGCCAAAAGTTAAGCGTATGCTGAAGATTTTTTTACTAAATCAAGTCCTTGAGATTTTTGCCTGCAGAATTGGAGCATACATTCTGATGTAATGAGTAGAATTACCTGGAAGGACGGTTCTGCTTAAGTCACAGTTGTGGTGTTCAGCTGCTCTGATGCTTGAGGTCATGCAGTCAACTTAGTTTCATGTAGGCCAACATGTGGTCATAGGTGTACTGTCCACTTGCTTGCATTACCTGCAAGCAGGTGTGTGTATTTTATAGACATGCAAATATTTGTAACTGCAGTGTAGTGCTTTGTTAGCAGTGGGTTACCCTCTTGCTAGAAAGATGTGAAGTGGCCATGTGACTTTTAGAGTGGCAGGGCTGTGGAAGGAGGGAAGAAATGCAATGGAGTTATTCACAAAGCTGCTTTGGCAGTCTCTGTAATGATTAAAAATTTTGCTGTTGAATTTTATTGGCTTATTAATTAATGCTTAATTAAAGAGGATGTTTTCTGAATCCAATTTTAAGTAATTATTTAGACTAATGTTGATCACCCCTCACTATTCTGCTGGAATTTAACACATCATAGCCTGTAGGTGAGTTTGGGTAGAATGAGAGTGAACTTCCTCTAGTGTATGTTTCTTAATGTTATATTTTCCATGGTAGGCAAACTGGTTGCTTATTTCTTGTGCATTCATAGTGGAGAAGTCACTGGAAGATGTTGTTCAGCATTAGATCAGCAGATTAGCTTGCCTTTCAGCAGATTTGCTCTCATGTCATACTTCTACCTCACAAAATTTCTGCTGCAAAACAATTCTTAAGAAGTGTGAATTACTAGACATTGTTAGCATCTGAAACTTGTTTGCTACTGCTAAAATTTTGGTTTAGAAACTGGACACAATACACAAGCAGTGTGTGAACTGGCTGCACAAGCTAAGACCATTTGACTGCAGGAGTCTTATGATTTTGGTTTTTAAATAAATAAACTTCAAAAATATTTAAATAATTGACTAGCAAAGGAAGAGAACTCACAAAACCAAAGAGTAAAGCCTTCCTTTACACCCATCACTTTGTATCAAAAAATGTGTAAAGCTTGCCTCCAGAGTTTTCTACTTGAGGTTTTTTCCTCTTGACACGGGATCCTTTTCAGTTGATTATTTGTTGTTGTTGTTTTTAAAATGGTTTTCAGGCTGAACCTCAAGAGGGCCTCGTTTTTTGATGATGTAAGTCTATAGATATGATACTGAAATGTAAAAGCCTACATATATAAAGTTTCCACAGTTACAATAGTTTCATAGTGCAAAAGCGGTATGGGAAATTATTGGTGTTATTTCTGTTATTATCATGGCTTTGCTGACAGTGTTAGGTAGAGATGATACATCCTGATGGAGGTAGTTTTGAATTAAAACCCTTGGGGAGCCTCCAGTGAGTGAGTGAGTGCTGAATATTGTCATATGAAGGAATTAACTCTTTAGGATAAAGATGTGAGAATCTAGCAGATGCTCTCAATTCGGTATTTTGGGGAATTTCAGGGAGTCTTCTATACCATGGCCACGTGTGCATGTCCCCTTTGCATCCCACTCTCCGAATCGGGGTGTGTTTGCAGGTGATGGGGACAGGGCAGGAGCGCTGCTCACGGGGCCGTGCGGGGAGGCGGAATGCGGAGCTGTCAGTCTGCCAAGCAAGCGGGTGAGCCTGCCAGAGGGGCAGAGCTGCTGTTCTCCCTCCTGCTCCGGCGGCTCGGGGGCTGCGCCCCGCGGTGCCCGCGGCCGGGGAGCGGCTCCGCGGCGGGACCCGGGCAGCGGCCCCTGAATCCCTATCCGCAGGCTACGTTTCTCCGCTCTCCTCCCTGCCACCCCTCCCCTTCCCCGTTTACTTAAGCAAGTCAACACACACACGCACCCATATATTTATTTTTTTTCGCTAAGGTTTGCAAGGCGCAGCAGCTGCGGGCGCTGGGAGTGCCGCCCGCCCCGGGGCAGCCGTGCCGTCCCTCCGTGCGCCGTGTCCCGCTGCCCTGCGCTCCATCGTCCCTCCGTGTCCCGCTGCTCCGCTCTCTGCCGTCCCTCCGTGTCCCTCCGTGTCCCTCCGTGTCCCTCCGTGTCCCTCCGTGTCCCTCCGCGCAGCTATCCCCGCCGTCCCTCCGTGTGCCGCTGTCCCCGCCGCTCCCCGCACACCCGTGGGTCGTGTCCCCCCTCCGCGCGGGCGGCCGAGGGGACGCGGGGCCCACCTGCCTGATGTCAACATCCCGGCGGGCGAGGCCGGCAGGAATGTGCCGCTCCCCGCCCGGCGCAGGTAATTAATCCCCGCGACTGACAGGTGGCAACAGGCGGCCTTTGGCTGCGGCTCCCGGGGAAAAGCACTCGGAGGAAGGATTTTAATAACTCGTCAGCACCGTTCGTGAGCGCCTGGCGAGGCAGTGGGGACGGGGAGGGGGCAGAAGAGCTCCAGGGGAAAATGAAGTTTAAGTCTTTGCAAAGGCGGACGCCCTTGGGTGATTCACTGCCCTTCCTCAAGAGGGAAAAGAGTGTGACACGGTTTTTCCTTTGCCCCGGGGTGGAGAAATTTGGTAAATGCCTGCAAAGCACTGGTGGGGCTGCATCAGCATCCCGTCCCGCTCCCATGCTCCCGGCCATCACACGCTGGCATCCCCTTGCAGATGGGGGATGCTCACAGGCGTGTCTGCGTCTGGTGCCCCGGGCTGTGAGGCCGGGGGTGGTTGCCACACCTAGTGGATCTGTTGGCCGTGCCCACGGTTTGAATGCCAGCTATTCCCACTGGCAGCAAGCTGTTCACTTTTCTCTGGAGCCTGGTGAGACAGAGGACTTCAAACTGAAGCTGCAACAAGTCAGCTTGCAAGGCATGGAGTTAAGGTTATGCCAAGCTGAAGGTTAAATCGGGAAGATGTCCATGTGTGTAGCATTCCTGGTAGAGCTCCTCTTCACTGAGTGTACCCCTGGGTACAAGCTGGCTCCTAAGAGTGTGTGTGCATGTGCACACGTGTGTTTCTGCTGTGTCCCCACACACCCCCAGCAATTTTTTGTAAATGAAAAATTCAGTCAGCAAAAGTGTTTTTAAGATGCTTGCGTAAATTTCATTTTTTGTTCTTAGTTGGTAGCTTCCTTTCTTCTCACTGCCTTTTGTTCTCCTAAATAATTAAAACCTATTTAAATTATTTTCTACTTCTTTGTGACTCTCCTTATTTTCACCTGTGAATACTCTGGTGCAGGTAGCTATTGCATTCCCACTCTTTTAACTTGTTCTTTTTTTTCTCCTTTATAGTGAGTTAGTTTGATAGAGGAGAAAGCATAGCTGATTGACAGCTTTGAAAACATCAAGTAAAATGAATCTAGTTAACTGAGTTGAACTAAAACATGACTACTTGAAAGAAGGTTGCAAAAGATTTGAAAGGCCTGAGCAGGAGGGGCTCAGGGAGCTGTAATGCCTTAAGCCAACCTCTGGGATCACCTTCAGGCTGACATCCATCAACATCTGTAGAGCTGACTGAACCCCACTCCTTTTAAAGATTTAGGAGCTGTAATCCCTCTGCTGGATCAGATGGTAAAACAGATATTAGAGGTAGATTTCAAAAGTTGTGTTTGGGGGATTTCACTGCATCAGTTTTGCAGAGGAATTGAATACTTGGTAAAAAGCCATTGAAGCTTGTATTGCATTGAGCACTTACCTTTAGGAGACTACAGTCCTTTCTAGCAAATATTCTCCATTTGAGAATCAAGAAGTGTTTTGCTTTTGCCTTTCAACCCTTTGTTGACACACCTTCAGTAGAAGGGGCTTACTGAGAAATCAGACAGGTGTTGTCTGATGGTGGCTGGTGTGTGTATTGTGATAATGAATTACCAGCCAGGATGCCAGGAGTGGGTAATACAGTATGTCTGCACAGACAGGTGGGGAGAGCAGAGCTGCAGGCACTGGAATGTTTTTGTCTTTCCTTTTAAAATGTATTATTAAGCAAAAAGCTAAATTCATAATAGGCAGCAGTCAAACTCCAAAGAGAAGTCCAAGCCAAAGCTCTTTCCTCTTCCTCTTGGGCAGATAACACATATCCAGGCTCAACTCTTTTGTTTTCAATGGCTTTCAGGTCTGTACTCTGGTGGAAGTGGTGTTGCACTCCACAAGCTGTTGGCACAATCTTTGTTCCTATTGCTATATAATGGTTGTTGTCATCTTGTTGGCTGATAGACTTGTTTGTTAAGTCAAACTCATTTTTTGTATTTGTACTCCTAATTAATTTTGTTTTCCTGCTCAAGTGTGTTGATTAATAGTCATGCTTTGGATTTCTGGGAATTGGTCACGATCATTCAGCGAGTGTCAGTTCATGGCAAAGTGGTGAGCAGGGGGACTGTCACCTCCTGCAGGGTGGGGTGGTTTGGGACCATGAGGAGCAGCACCTGTGCCAAGATGATCCTTGCTTGCAGGCATTATCTGAGTGCACAAACAGCTCCTGCCTCGGGTTTTCTTTCTGAAGTGCCTTTGCTTTGAAATCTATATACAATATCCTGTCTTGCTCTGTGGATGTAGTGATTATCACTGATCCAGGACGAAGTCACCATGACCTATTTGTTGGCATCTATTTATGCCAGTAAATGGCTGTGCATCAGGTTACTCCTGGTTGCAGCAAAGTTGGCGGGGTGGGAAACTCGAGCTCCTCTCTGTCTGACAGCAGGTACACCATGGACAGATTTACACCGGTGTTAAATGACTGTCCCTTCAGTGATTACATGCTCACAGGCGGCTGTGCCTGGGGTAGATGTGAAATCATGGCTCTATGCCATGTCCCCAAGCCCTGTGCAGTTCCTGTGAGGCTTGAACTCCTCTTGCAATCCGGTGACAAAAAGGCAGCTCAGCCCTCAGTTCCCTCTTTTGACTCTGCTGGGTGCTGCCACTTAATCTTCCCGTGTCCTGACTGTGGTCCAAGGCCAAGGTGGGCTCCTGATTACTCTCCTTTCCTGACATGCCAAGTTCAGCTTGTTGGCCAGAACATGCAGCTTTTGAGTCTGCCCTGAGTTTCTTTGTTGGATAGGCTTGTTCATCATAACCCACCATAACAGCTCTTGCTGTTTGCTTTCTGTGAATTTAGGATGTGGGTCCAGTGCCTTCCTTTCTGGCTGTAGCCAAAGGGCTCCAACAGTTAGGGTGCCAAAGGGAGGATGAAGAGCAGATCCCTCCCTTTCCCTGCTTGTAGAGGGGCTGTGCTGTTTGATTGCAAGCCTCAGTACTCGTGCTGGTTTGGGGTACATCTCAGTCCTTCCAAAAGCAGTGATTTTTGTTTTCTCCCTTTCTTGTAAGCCCAGCTTTCTGTCTTTTAAGATATTATATGTAAGATTAGTCAGCACCATGAGTCCTGATCAGTGACTGATGGTGTGTATCTCCTTCCATTTGTTCAATTCTCGGGATGCCTGCAGACACTGGACATGTTGCCTGCTGGCGTGTGCCATGCCCTCTGTGCACCACTGCTCTTCAATATTTATGCTTGCATTTCAGCCCATCACCTTTGGGTGCCCAATTTCTTCTTCTTTTATGCTTCAGTGATGTTAAGGCATCCAAGTGATTAGTTGGCTTTTTGAGATTTTTGAGGCTTTCTGTCCTTGAAACCTTTGCAATGAGCAAACTGATGTGTTGAAGGAAACGATGCTTTACAGGTTTTCTTTCTTTTTAAATATAAGTGATTCTTTTTCTATCTCTTGAGATGAAAAGACAACATGGTGAGCTCACTCTTACCTTCAGTAAGGAATTGCTTTTTAATTAAAAAACAATAAGGAATTTCTGGTTTAAAAGATGTGCGATATAAATCACCATCTAGATCTGTTTCGCAACTTTTTTTTTGTAATTGCTTGGCATGTTCCCTGTTTCCGCAGGCTGGGTAAATCCTTTGTGGGTTTAATCTCTAGCCTGCAGGCACATAAAATACATTGCACAATTTGGCCTTTGCATTTTAAAGAAATCTTTTTTCGTATTTTATATACCTGTAGCATCTTCTCTGCCACATGGCAGGATGGTGTTGAGTGAGGAGGGAAGGGACTGGCTTGGCTTACTTTTAATCCCTCTCTCCTACCCAGTGTCTCTTGCAAGTTTGGTTTTTCCTATGTTAGCAGTGTGTACACTCTGAAATGCAAATAATCCCTGATTATCACTAGCTAATCCTTTTGCTGCTGCATCTTCTGCCACCCACCCGTGCACGTGCTGGCTCTCCCCGTGCCAGTGGGGTCCATGCCCCAGGGTGCTCTTGACCAGTATAAACCTGTCACTGCTGTGTTTGAACAGCTGGGAGAGGGGCTCTACTAGCCCGTGGCTGCTAGAGACCTTTTCTTGTGAGGAAACAACCACCTTAGGGCTTTTAGTTTTCTTTGTCTACAAGAGCTGAGGACATGGAGATGGGGAAATGCCAGCAATTCCTGTGGGTTATGTTGTTATTGTTACAGGGAGAGCTCTGTACTCATGAATGTCTGAACACCAGGAGAAAACTGAATGCCCCTGGAGTAGGGTTCTGAAAAAACTGCTGTATTTTGGAACAGTCCAGCAGGGGAGACTGGAGAATCTCCTTCATGTGAGATATTTGGGAAAATGGGTTTAGATTGTACAGTGCTGAACCACTTGAGACTTTCCTTTCCATCCTCCCTACTAAGCAGATGCCTTTATTTTGGTGAGGGGTTTTGAAAAGAAACCACCAACTTCAGCCTTGATGTTTTGCTGAATAAAGGTTTCCAGATGTGAACACACTCCACGAAAATGCTGCAATAGTTTACTGTTTTAGTGGGGAACATCTTAAGACAAATCTAATATGCTCCAAATTAGCACAGTGAATAAGAGCATCTTGTTCTGTTCCAAGCGCTCATTGCATGGTCACAGCCTCCCTTTTGGAGCCAGCTGTTGGGTTATGATGGTCACCATGGGCTGGTCTTTGGGTTATTCAACTCTTCTGGCCTTTGAAAAAAAATGCTGTTGTTTTTTTTTACCTCATATTTGGATGTAATGCTTTTGAGTTCAGAAGTGAGTGGATTACTACAGAGATGTTCAGTAGATGTAGGAGATGGTTTTAAAAGATGACTGAAACGTCAGATTTGGTATAACTTTCAAACTGATCAGGGTGTTGTTTTCAAGTAATGTTCAGTTCCAATGTTCATGTTCTTATTTAATCCCTCGGCAAGAGTAGGAGGGCTTCTTAGAAAACGGATGAAACACTTTAATGTCTGTGGTTTTGAGTGCTTCCAGGATTACAGGATGCTGTGAAAAGAATAGCATCTGTTTTGTTAGGTGGGTAATGGGTGTCCCTTGCAAGAGGGAGTGTGTGCTCAGGAGAAATAAAGGCTTTATTTGTTCAAGTAAATGAAGTGCTCTTTATCTGAAGATTTTTGCCTTTGGGAAAGCTAGGATGTTGATTTGTGCTCTGCTATTTTACAGCAGGTAAAGGTCTAGGGGTTTTGTCACTTTTCTGGAAGCATGGCTGTTGTGCAAACAGATGCAGTGCCCGTACAGTGGCTGGTGCTTTTTGTTACTTGTGCTAAGCCATCTCCATGTTCCTGGTGTGCCTTTATCCCCAGCTGAACTTCTGATTCTCCTTTGCTCTGTTCCCCATTCAGTATTCCACCGAACTGAAAAAGCTGTACTGCCAGATTGCCAAGACGTGTCCCATCCAGATCAAAGTGATGACCCCACCACCTCAGGGAGCTGTCATCAGGGCTATGCCTGTCTACAAGAAAGCTGAACATGTCACTGAAGTGGTCAAACGCTGCCCGAACCACGAGCTGAGCCGGGAGTTCAACGAGGGTAAGGAGGGCAATGCTGTGCTGGCAGTCCCTCTCCAGAGCTGCTTGGCTGATGAGTGGCCACTGAGGAATGTGGCAGCAGCTTCAGAGCAAACCTTCTGGAACACCTTGTGCAGCTTTTTATTTCCCGTGCTTGGCAGGAAGGACCATGCAGTGCTTTAGCTGTCCCTGTGCAAGCTCGTCCTTGTGAGGAAAGCACTGAAATAAACCTCGTGCCTGCCCAGGTTGGATGGATGTCTGTCCCCATGGCACACACTGCCCCTCTGGCAGCCTTTCTCTGCTCTGCTTTTGCTCCTGCAATGAGAAGCAGCTGTTCTTGTGTTCAGGAATGAGCTTCCATGTTGCTGGGACAAGGATCTAGTAACAGGATGCAATATCATCTCCAGTCCTTAATCCACGCCTCAAAGACAAGAGGGGCTGTTTACCTCTAGCAGGGTAATGCTAAGTGCCAGCATCAGCTGTAGGCAATGTTCTTCTACATGTAACACTCTCAGTTCAGTATTAATGTTTTAATATTTTAGTTGCTTTTCCTCATGTTAGTGAAGTATCAGCTGCTTCTAAAGCATCCTTTGGTTTTCTGCAAGCTCACGGGCTGGGTTCCGTTTTGTCTTGGCACTTAAGTTCACATAAGTTCAGATGAGCATCTGTTTTATTCTATGTACATTATTTATCTCCGACTGTAAAAAAACTCTATTGGTGTCAGTTAGCAGGATGTCTTAGGAGCCTGAATCCCATTGCTGGTTACAGTGCAGACAGCCAGACAAGCCCCCGAAATGAGCAAGGGCTTGGGAGTGTAAAATCAATCAGAGTGCACTGAAACAGTTTTTCAAAGCAGTTTTTTATATTAGAAAGTACTTTTCTGATAGAACTGGATTTATTGAGGTTTGACAGCATTCAATAATGGAGTTTTAAGAAAGGAAAAATCCCCTATAAATTCTTATTCTGAAGTTATTTCTCTAGAAATAGGCTGTATTTTGAGTAACAAATTAACAGTTAATACACAAAAGAAATTCTTGAGATGAACCCATAGCAGCCTTCTCTCTTCAGAATTTAGTTGTCATGTTGTAGAAACACTGAAGAAAAGTTGTAGAAAGGAAGCTTTTAATTATTGGAATGTGGCCTAGGAACCAAGCAGATCATGTTCCCTTCTACTGCTGCTGCAAGCAAGCATGATTTTTCAAGTTGACCATTAATTAACTGCATTTTTCTCTTGCTCCTTGAGTCTTTTTTTTAATAATCAAGACTGATGGAAGGGATCAGGAGATGGCTAGCAATTGATAGGAAAAAAGACTAGGAATTGAGACTTAAAGGAATTTGCTTTCTATATGCATTAGATGGAGGAAAATAAAGGTTTTCAGCTGGTGTAAAAATCCAGTAGAAGTTGTGTGCTGGAAGAACTGCTGTGAGCTTCCATTCAGGTCACATTTGGGCTCTTGGGAAGCCCTTGTTCAAGTTTAGCCACATGTGTCCAGGGTCCACTTAATCTGGGATCTTGGGAAGTCCTTGTTCAAGTTCAGCTACAGGTGTCCAGAGTGAGCTCGAGAAAGCCTGTGTCGCCTTTGGTGGCTGGCAGCAGGGATCTTGGGAAGGGATGCTTCAGGAGCTGGGAGGCACCTGTATGTGCTCGGATGGACCCCTGGGGCCATGTGCATCTCCCTGATGGCAGATCTTGCTACCCTGTGCATGACCTTACTCCTTGTTTTTTACCTCTTTGCCCTTGCAGGGCAGATTGCACCTCCCAGCCACCTGATCAGAGTGGAAGGGAACAGCCATGCCCAGTATGTAGAAGACCCCATCACCGGGAGGCAGAGTGTGCTGGTCCCCTACGAGCCACCCCAGGTAGGTTGTGAGCTGGAGCTGGTGGCATCCTGGCACAAAAGGGATGGAAGTTGTAGCCCTGGTCAAAGGAGTTGGGATTTTAGGCTTTCCCTATCCTCATCACAATGAATCCCTTCCTTTCTGCCAAAAATGAGCTGTGAAACACCCTCCTTATCGAGAGCAGGGGCTCGTCTTTTAAGGAAGCTTTTTAGTGGGAATATATTTCATGCTGGTCCAATTGCAGCCCAGCTTGGGAAGAACAAGAGGAGAGCTTGGAAGAAGCAGAGCTTTCCATCCACCATCTCTTCTCATTGCCTTTGTCTCGCCCAGGTTGGTACTGAGTTCACCACAGTCTTGTACAACTTCATGTGCAACAGCAGCTGCGTTGGAGGGATGAACCGCCGCCCAATCCTTATCATTGTGACCCTGGAAACCAGAGAGTAAGTTGTGCATCATGTGTGTAACCCTTCTGGCTCCTCTTCCACTTAGAGCAGCATTCCATATCCTTAGGAACAGCTTAATTCAAGGACCTATAGGACATTTTTTAGCTCTTTGCAAGTGGGAGTTGCCTAGCACCTGGGAAATGCAGACTGGGAAATGGAAGATGCACGGTGTGGTGGGAAGTTGAGGGAGCTGCTGGCCTGTATCCAAGCTGCCAGCTGATGTTTCTCCTCACCTCTCATCCCAGTGGGCAGGTCTTGGGCCGCCGATGTTTCGAAGCCCGTATTTGTGCTTGCCCGGGCAGAGACCGCAAGGCAGACGAGGACAGCATCCGCAAGCAGCAAGTGTCTGACAGCACAAAGAATGGTGATGGTACGAAGCGCCGTAAGTAGCTGGCAGAGCTGGGCAGATCGCATGGGGCTGTCTCTGGGTGCTTGTGCCACAGGGACAGAGTGGTGCTGTGCAGGGGCTTGGAGGCAGGAGGGCATTAGCTGTCTGTTCTCCCAGGGTGAATCAGCCTAAAAACTGAGCTGTCAAAGCAGTGTTTGACAATGCGGGTTCATGGGCTCCCTTGCAGCATTGCTGGTGTTAGATTAGCCCTGCCAGTGGTGGGTGGAGGGGGTGTTTATTTGCCACCTTCCAATTGTATGTCTGGAACTCTAACCTTTTGAACCTTTACTGCTTGTTTGGGGTCATGCTGTTATTCTTTGCTTCATTCAGCCAGTGTTCTGTGCTGTGGCAGGTGTCTTCCAGCCATTGAGATCTAGAATGAGGCTGCACACGAACCCTGCTGTGTATCGGAGGCACCCTGGCAAGCGGCCTGTCTGTGCTCTGAAGGAGCCAAGTCCTCACTGGACATGCAGGATGTGGAAATCCACTTTTGGTTTCCCCTGTACTCAGTGAAGGCAGCAGGCTGAACAGCAGGGCACAGATAATGATGGGAAGCAGATTGGAGTGGGGCTTTGTTTTTTCATTGAGTTCTGTTCCCCACCAATGGTCTCACCTTTATGGATTGCTGATTCACCAACAGCTTGTGAGCTCTCCAATACCAAAACTTTCTGGAACTTCCCTGTAAAAAGCCAGTGCTTGTTCTAAGTGTGGCTTGCCAGGGTTTTGTCATACATCCAGCACACTTGGCTGATGTGTTTGCCCAAGTGACATGGCCAGCCAGCATCTGCAGTCGTGTCTGCCTGAAGGAGCCAGGAGCTGCAAGGACAGTTCTGGAGTGGCTCAGGCAGAGATCCCTTCAGAGCACTACAGATCGGAGCTGGTCATGCACTTCATACCTCTTTTGTATCTCTCTTTTTGCCTTTTTCTTCTTTGTATGCTCCTCCCCTTTCTGCCCCCCTCTTTCTTTTTTTTTAATGGGACACCTTTGGGGTTTATCTTGCAGCTTTTCGACAAGGAACTCATGGCATACAGATGACATCTATCAAAAAGCGACGTTCCCCAGATGATGAGCTCTTGTACTTGCCAGTGAGTTCTCACTATTTTTTATTTACCCTATGTTTGGCATCTTCAGTGGTGACTTGAGGCTCACTTAGACTTCAGAGAGAACTGAGGATGAGGTTGGGATATGAAGGAATTTTTATTTCTTTTAGTCCCATGAGCTACTAATTTTAAATACATATTCCAAATGAAAAGTATTAGAAATCCCACTAGGTGCTAAGAATGGCTTATTCAAGGCATATGAGAATATCCCAAGGGATCTGTCTGTCCTGGTGCAAACACCGTCTTTGAGATCTAACTAGATTTCCTCCTCTATTATTTCTGGTCCGTGGCATATGACCTTTCTCTAGAAAATTGGGTGTTGTCTTACTGATAGGATGCTTCTGTGGCTTTTATGTGTATTGCAGTTGTAATGCAGTGGTAGAAGTTAAATATGCTGTATTAAGTGCAGACTCGGAAAGGGTAAGAAATATCTCTAACTGGCCATTTAACTCCTTGCCATGAGCCATGTTCAGTTGGATAAGCCACAAATCATGGTGTGCTTGGAAGAGAAGGGGGAGCCAAACCCAGCTCCCAAATTCATGTGCTGTCTTTTCCGAGGGCATATAAGATTCAACACCAGATCTGCTTGCATCTGAGGCAAGTAAAGACATTTTCTGTCTAAATAGGTTGGATCAGAATGTTGCTTTTGGCTGGCATAGATTCACACTGAGCCATATGACAACCCCAAGATGTTCATCAGCCTGCAGTATGAGATTATCATTCTTTAGCATTATTTGCTGCACCTCTAGAACAAGGCTTAGCAGGTTTATTGTGCGAGCATACTGTATAAACAGCGTATTTGCATCCTGCTCTGGTTGTTAAATTGACGTTACCTAAAGCTTTCTAAGGTGACTATAAATGCAGTCCTTTAAAGCTTTTCTTCCCCCACAACCCCCTTTCCTTTTCCCATGATCCAGGTGAGGGGACGGGAGACGTATGAAATGCTGCTGAAGATCAAGGAGTCCCTGGAGCTGATGCAGTACCTTCCCCAGCACACGATTGAGACTTACCGACAGCAGCAGCAGCAGCAGCACCAGCACTTGCTCCAGAAGCAGTGAGTACCAGTGTGCTTGCAGTGTCAGGGCAGTGGGGACAGTGGGGGAGAGAGGAGAGAGACACAGAAGGCTTCTGCACAGTTGTTCACAGGGACATGGTGCTCAGTTGAGGGCCAAGCAGTGGAACAAAGCCATCCTCCTTTCCCAAGTGCACATCCTGACTACTTGCAAGGTCCCTCTCTAGACTTTCATCCCACATATCTCAACTTCTGGCCTTAGAGGGCAAATGAGTGACTTCCAGCCAGAGCCCAAAGCACAGCACAGCGAGGCAGAGCCATTAACACAGCCTGTGGTCAGAAACCTGCTGCGTGTGCCTGTCCCTGCTGGGGAGCACAGGCTGGGTGCACTCCTCTCCCATCACCTAACATGGGAATGGCAGCATACCTGGAACCATCTCCAATGCCTTCTCCAGGGTTTCCATCTGACCATCTTGCTAAAGCTGTGTAGAGTTGGGACTGTGAGCACAAGCACAAGTGCTTGGACCCCACTGCAGTGCATCTCTCATGCACTCTCATCTCTTGGAGGGCTGGTGTCTCAGTGGAACAACAACACTTCAGGTTATTCAGCTATAAAACAGACAGCTGAAAGCTGAGAGCAAAGTTGAAATACAGAAAATTTCCTTTGCGGCTAGCGGGCACTTCAAAGGAAGATTCTATGCACACTTCTAAAGTTTTGTCAAAAACTGCAATTTGCCCAATGATTCCACATTGCTCAGGAGATTTTCCATCCTCTCTGGGCTCAGCTGACAGGGCTGCACTGGGATTGCTCTGGGTGCTGTAAGCATTAGGGAGACGGGAAAAGAAAGGCCAAATAGGTGTCTGAGTTCCCAAAGCTTTGCAGTCGGAGGCTTGGGCAGAGCATGACTACCCAGTCTGTAGACTTCCCAGACTTCCCTGGGCTGTAGGCAGCGTCATCCATGGGCATTGCTTCACCTGCTGTCCCGGGTGACAGAAAATAGCCCCCGGCTGTCGGTGGCTGCCAGCGGTAGTGCTTCGGATCTCGCACGTTCCTGCTGGGAAGCTCTCGGCCAGGAGGCTGTGGGTATAACTCATTCCTCTGCAGAGGTTAGCGTGGGGCCAAGGCACCACGTCAGTCCCACTTGAGCTTGTAGAGATTTATTTCAGTCCCTTGGCCTTGTCTCAGGACTTCTGCAATACCATAGCTTTCTGCCAGAGCTCTGTGTGTGTTCACATTTTGACCTGTGTGTTTTTAGTGTCAGCTGGAGTCTTGTGGAGGTGTGAGAAAAGCCATCAGCCAAAATGTCTGGAGCATCCAGGGGCTCTGGACTCTTTTTTGGGGCACTTAAAAATCTCATTATTATTTACTTTTATCAGTCATCTGCACTGTTTGTATATACTACTGCTTGTATTTACTAGCTCCTAGGCATTGTGGCCTTTGTGTGCTCTGCTGCTTCAAAGCTTCACCTGAACCACAGCCATTTCTGCTGAGAAATGGTTTTGTAAGCAGAAACGGACAGCAGCAGATGACACACAGCTTTCCCTTGGTGCTGACAGTTGGCTTTGCCATAATTACTTTTTTTTATTCTTTCTATATCAGTAGGATGGGTTCCTGGCAAATGAGGTTGGTATTTGTGTTACCTTTAAGTCCAGCTATTTAATTTAATGAAACTTCTTTTGGCATGTCTCCTGGCACTTATCCAGTTATGTACTCATTTTTCTCAGTTACTGAGTGTGCTCAGATGCAGGGTAGAAAGATTAAGAGCTTTTAAGGGTGCCAGGAGTGTAGAGAAAAAGAACTTTCAGTATTTGTTCAGAGCTGCTGCAGTTATCTCTGCTGACAGCCTGCCATTAAGCAGGGTCCTCTGTGCTGAAATGCATATGCAGGCAACAATTTCTTAGGTGTACCTTGGGTTTTGGTGCTTTTTATTCAATACACTGTGGTATGACTTAATACTTGAAGGAATGTGTTCAGGGCAAAGAGATGTTTAGGCTGAAATGACTCTTGAGATGCAATTGCACCCCAAAAAAGGAGCTTCAGGTCTCAATGTGAGAATGAAGAGAGCAGCTGCTAGCAGGGAATGGTTTGGATAAGAGCAGCCTTGCATGTGAGCAGGTAGCTGGGAGATGTCTTGCCACTGCTTGCTTGTTGGACTGGCCAAACTCAGGAGCACAGGGACTCCTTTTTGAGTCTGTTCTGGCCTTTCACTTTGTATGCAGGGACGTACTTTCAAATTTTGCTCCTGGTTCACCTTTAGTTCAATGCACATGTGAAAAGTGAGAATACACATGGGAAAGTGTGTATGCTGTGACCAAGGTGGAATGTATTGGAAGCTGGAGGTGCCAGGAGGGCTCTGTAGGAATGGAATGTTTGAAAGTTGCCTTTGGCTCTTCCTTCTCAAAATGGAGCAGCATCCACATGTGCTCCAGAGTCAGACCTTGGTGGAGGAACTGCTGGTATTTTCACTTTACTTTTCAGGGCAGTGGTTAACATAGAAAAGCTGTCTAAGTGTGTGAAAAGAGTTTTCCCTGTCACTCCTACAACATGGAAAGCTTAATCTTTTTTGAAGAGTAGGAAAAGCAAGGTTGAGATGATCATGGTGAAAGGTAGTTTTAAAAATACAAATCTGTCATTTTAGAAAACAACTGTATAATGGCTCTTGTGCACGTACAGACCAGCATTGCATTTGACAGGCCAGCAGATGCAGCTGTCTGACTGTTCTGGAATAGAAAAGACAAATTTGGTGACAATTAGAATTCATGTGTCCCACTAGATGAACAAAATACTGCAGTGCTCCACATTGTGCCAGACCTCAATATTTCTCTGTCTCATCTCCTCTCTCTGCTTGCTCCTTTATGCATGGTTTTCTCCTATTTACTGTTATGTCAAATACCTTCATGATCATAGGTGGGAAGTTGTTGGATTTTGTTTCTTTCAGCTTCTATTCTTCCTTTTTCACTGTTGAAATTCTGGGGCCCATGCTTGACCTGCAGCACACACGTTTATTTAGAGGAGTTCACAGTCTGCCACCATTTGTGTAAAACATGGATTTGCCAGATGATTACTGCTGCAAGAGGTATCAGAGGTAGCTCGTGCTTTGGGGAGGGAATGTTCCCTCATTACCCTGGTGTGAAATATGTCTACCATCGATATTCCCAGGGAGCTACCCACACAGTCTTTAAGTGTTTCACTAGAAAACACTTTTTCATGTTTGGGGTTTCACTCTGCTGAGCACTCTTTTCAGAACTGTCTGTATTTCAGTTTCCTACAGCAGAGAATCACAGAATATTTGAAGTTGGAAGAGACCCATAAAGTTAATAAGAAACACCAAGCCCAACTCCTGTGTTTGAAGGGTTTTTCACAAGGTCTTTCAATGACTACTAAGAAGAGGGCTCTTACATCCAAGTGAGATCCTGTACCCCAGCAAACATTTCTTTTCTATCAGCAGGGCTGCAGCTATGAGTGGCTGCCTTTCAGTCTACTGAGCAGCACAACTCATTATCCAAATGAGAAGGAATTAACCTCATTAGTGAGCTGTGACAGAACTGAGCTATCCGATGCCTGGAGTGCTCCAGCAGTGCTTGCTGTTGTGGGAGAGGGGCTGCTGGGGAAGGTATTTTTTGTGCCTTCACCTCATTAATCTCACTTTTGGTGTGAAAGCTAATAGTGGATTTTTGCATGGTTTGGTTTGGTTTGGTTTGGTAGTGCTGTGCTTGCATGTGAACTCCAGGCACCTGGATAGTGTTCTCACTATAGAATGGCCAAGATTAAAGGAACCATGTAGAAGTGCTTTGTGGACTCTGAGGATATGGTGCCCTCTGCATCAGCTGGTGGCCCCAGGGACGCCTCAGCTTTTCAAATGGGAGAAGTTGAGCTGTAATCAGTATGGCCAATAGGCACTGTTCTCCTCTAGCACCAGCTTCTGGTTTTGAAGTGATTGTAGTTAGAAGTAGACTCAATAGAAGCTGCTACTTCTTTTCTGCTTTGGTTGAATGCTTTTGTTCCTCCTGTATTTGTCACTGGAAGCATTATTAGGGCCTTATTTGTACCCATGAGACTAGGACAGAATCAGATTTCCCTATCAACTGGTTGTTTTCCCCTCTTTGCCAAGCACTCGCTTGTGCCTGGGGCTTTCCAGCTTCCTAGATCTCTCTGGTACCTACCTTCACTGTAGGTGCTAAGACATCTGCTTTTTCCCTCTGAAAGCCCACACTGTGATCATGAAGGTGGAACATGACTGTTTCTCTCTTGGTGGCTGGCAAAGGGTCCTGTACATTCATCTTTTTCTTTTCTCTGGTTCCTTCTTTACAGTCTCCTTTCGGCCTGCTTCAGGAGTGAACTCATGGACTCAAGGAGAGACCCTCCCAAACAGACCGATGCCATCCTAAAACATTCCAGCCCCCCAAACCCATCAGTATATCCCTAAACCAAGCTGGCAGGGTCGCTTTGCCCAGCTGGCAGGACTAGGAACAGTGGGGCAAATACACAGCCTGATAGCAGCAGAGTGAATAGTGAGAGTAAACTTCTGAAGGGACTCAAACTTTGCAAAAACAACAGACACTTACTTCTACAGACCTCTGAGCTGTAGCCTGTAGCATTGCGAGGTCGGGAACCATGATGTCGTCTGTCTTGGTGTAACTTTTTTTTTCCCTGGTTTTGTAATGTGTTGATACTCTTTCTTCTTACTTCTGTATTTGTGAAACTCAATAGGGTTTCCTCTGAGCAGGTCTCGATTTTAAAATGCCTTTTGTCTTGTTTAAGTTAAAAAATGTGTCCATGGACTGGGGGGATGGAAGCAGAGGATGTGTGTTTAAATGGTCTGTGATAGTCAGTTTGGCCTGTTTCAGTGCTGGTCGTGCACTAATAGTGTAAGTAGCTGATGTATTTGTACTGCTGGACAGGGAGAAGTAATAATTACATGAACAGGCACTGCTAAGAAATGAATTTAATGTTTTCTATAGAAATGCCCTCGACTTTGGCATCATGAATTGTTTCCACTTATTTCAAACCTTAAAGGTCTGATGTAAAGTACATGAAAATTCTAAGGAAGGCCATGTGACTTTGACTTTACACCAGCACTGCTGATATTGATCCAGCTTTACTGAACTTGGGGAGTTCCTCCCAACTCTGTGGGCTCGATCCAAGTGGTGGGCTGAACTGCACAAGTTGAATGTGTGGTAGAGTTGTAATGATATCCATGTGTGCCCAGTGTCCCTGTCCCTTTGCAGCTCAGGGTGTAAAGGGTAGAGTGTCCAAAACTCCCTAGTGCCCTACCTGTGAAAAGGGGTTGGAGATTGCCCCTTTCCTTACAGATGTTCAGAAGGTATTAGATGTTGCCTTAGCATTTTCCTCAGCCCTACTATCTTTTGCCCCTTCCCTCTAAGCCTCACGGTTCAAAGGAAAGCCGTGCCATTGTGTGTTGCAGTTGACTCAGCCAAGTGGCCTCAGGCTGTGTCCACCTTGCCCGTTAATCCTGCAACCAGAGGGTCTTGCTAATTGTGCCCATGAAGTGCATCTGGGTTTAGCAATAACTGCACAGAAGACTTTTGCTCAGCAAGGACTTGTAAATTCTCACACTGCTTTTATCAAACTCTGTCCCTGAAAGCCATTCATATAGGGCTTGGCTAGGAGGGGTCTGTGCCATGCCCAGACTGTCACAAAAGAACAATCAACAGGCAAATGACATGCCATGGAGTTAAGCTGGCCACATTGATCAAGCAAGGCACTGGATGTGGCTACTTCTAGTGAAGAAGGAGGGATTTGAAGATGAACATTTTGCCCACTGAGAGATGCTCAAACATCTTTACATGAAGAGCAGCCCCTGGTGCTGGGAGAGAAGAATTCTTCAATCCACACTCTTAGGCATTGCTTCTAAAGAACCCCCCAGTGTTCACAGCAGCGAGACATAGGAATGTGAGGAAGTTACTGAAGGTACACCAGGAACAGTGGCTGGGGAGCGGAGATTGGTTGCAAGTGCCAGTGATCAGCAGCTCCTGAGAAACTCAGGAGGCTGTTTCAGATCCTGCTGGGGACCTGTGTGTCCTGCAGTGCAGTCTGCTGCGTTTATTTGGGGCAGATGCAGCTCTGACAAACTTGAGGCTAGGCAGTGTGAAGTGGAGGTGCCTCCCAAACGCAGAGCAGGGCTCCTGGCCACCCACCGAGGGAAGAACGCCTGATGCAGTCGGAGGAGCCGCTTATCTCTGAACATCACATGATCTGCTTCCCGGCAGCAGCGCGGGGATCTGAGCAGGCGGTGACTCGTACTGACACCTCCTTTGGGAGCCATATCCCATCTCCGGCTGTCTCCAATGTCTTAGCAAAACCTGCTCTACCATAGCGATGTGGAGGATGGCTGATGGAAAAGAGCCCCCAAAACTGGGGTTAAGTATATAAATAGCAGCTAGTTAAACACTAGTGGTGCCTATTTCATACAGTTGCAGCTCTGCCGTCGTTCCTTGTGAAAAGCTAATCAAAATCAAGTGCCTTGTTACCTTGCCTGGAAGTTCCAGGAAGTTCTTTGAGATCACAAAGCAGGTCGTTATTGTTCTGTGCCTTTTTATTTGGGAAAAGAAAGGCAGTGTGACTCCTTTCCCTGTGAGAGGTGAGAACCTTAACTGTAAATGCAGCCCAGACACAGGATTATGTTTGGCACTGTTTTCAGTTCTTTCAGTGGAGGTTTATTCCTGGATTTTTGCATTGTATACTTCTGGATGGCAATGTGGAAGTACTGTAAGAGGGAAATACTGATCTGTATATAGAGCGCTGCTCCTGGGCCTGTCCACCAGCAAATCTGAGGAGGCAGCTCACCAGAAAGTATAAGGCATGCACAGCCTGCAGTGGAAGATTCCAGCTGATCGTTTGGTGTGGCCTCTAGGAAATACCCTGTATTGCAATGGGCAATACAACATCTCAGACTTCCACTAAACAAGAACATAAATTATTTGGATCCTATTGTTTTCTGGAAAGCCTTTCTGATTTGTCCCACTTGGCTATAAGAGGATGATGATTGTGATGCTGATCTCAGTGATGACTTCATTTGCTTTCCAATTACCAGGTGGTTATATTATAAGGTGCTATTCTTTTTTTTATTTTATCAAATACCTGGAGCTGAAAGCAATTTGAGTTGCTTTGTAGTCTGTCCTCTGCAGATAAAATGAAGACTTTTTCCCAGCTGTCTTTTCATTGCTTCTTTGCCATCTCTCTGTATTCAGGAAAAGTAAGCCTTTTCCTTTCAAGGAATAACCAAGTGGACTAATTTGGCCTTATCAGGTAGTCAGGTTATATCAGTCTGTGTCAACTACGTGATGCATATCCACTCCCTATATTACAGCTCCATTCCCTGGGGAGCAGATTGCATCCACAGCCTGCCTTGAGAAATTCCCATACCTGAAATCTAAGGGGAGTCATTATGGCCACCCCTGTCCCTGTGCCCAGTAACTACTGGAGCTCCTCCTTTCCCTGCTCCCAGTGAGGTACCAAGCCTTCAGACCACTGGAGTGATTGAAATGATGCACTGTTGTTTGCTTTAAAACAGCAGCAGTTTGGGATGTGGGGAGCAAGGGCATCTCTCTGCTTTTTAGTGTCCTGCTGCTTCATGGGCCTTCAAAGGAGATGAATTAAACTGAGCATCATCTGTGTCACTTGTGTGCCATTATTAGACTACATCAGTGACACCCCTGTGGGACACCTTGTTTTAGAAACCATTGTCCATGAGCACATTGGCCTTGTGTGAACCTGGGATGTGATTCTTGGTGTGGCTTCTGAAAGGGAGGGCAGACACAGAACTGGAGAACTTTGATTCTACTTGTGTGTCTCTGCACTGACTGGCTATAGGTCTGCAGGGATAGCAACCTGTAGGCACAGGAACTTGAGTGAAATCTTAAACTCTGAGCCTGAGCTGCCCAGTTGCATTTAATGCACCTTTGATGTCATTTAAGGATGCTTACATGGATGTGTGCTCTAGTGAACGAGGACTCTGGTCTGCTCAATCAGCTGGCTGCTGCTGGTGAAGGACTGGTGGTATCCAGCGAGCTGTGAAAATGTAGAGTTACACATTTATAACTCTTATTTAGATAGCCTGTGAACTGAACTTTCATATATGGGACAAGCAAGTTCCTTCCTGACCTCTTGAGATGATCACTATATGCCTTGAAGCATGAGAGGATGATTGCCCTCATTTGAGCTTGCATAACTACAAATGTTATTTGCTAAATAATTACATAGCCTCTTGAAGAGAGAAAGCTCAGTTGCAGAATGTGACTCAGTGCCTTTTGTATCAGACTGTTCCAAGAAGTATAATAGTCTCTTAATTGAAGTCCTTATTCCTTGATATTAAAATGCATTTCATTGGCATTGATATCAAAGAAATGTTAATGCTCTGACTTCTAATCTTTCTTGAGACTTAGTAAGTACAATTTTAATGAAAATTGCTGTGCATGACATTCTTATATCCGTTTTAAAAATTGAGGAAAAAAAGCAATATATTTTAAGTGGATACTCAATCACCATGTAGTTCTTGTGCTTAATACAAAAAAAACCATTTTCCTGTGTTTCTAAAGCTCTTGCTATTGATGTGTGACATTAATTTTCAATAAAATTTTGCATCTTGGTTTCTCTTGCGACTTCTCTTTGGCTAGATGGCTTTCTGTAGGCCTTTTAAACATCTGCTCATGTGATAGAATGTGCTGAAAGTGGTGTGAGTACAAGGAAAAATGCTTTTGTTTTCTGTTTTATTCACTTGAACTTGATTGTGTTAATCTTGACTCTTATAAGTATGAATGAGATAAGAGTGGAGTCCCTAAGCTATATGTTAAAGTATGCATTTGTTTTCTAAAGTGTTTTCTAAAGCTTTGGATTGGCTTGTGTTTGATTGCTTGTTGTTTTTCTTTTATCCCCAAAGTATTTTGTAGTCTCCTAATTAGCTTTGCTGGGATCACTATTGGTGGTGGAGAGGGCAAAGATAGGCCCACTGCTGACCTCAAACAATGCAACTCAGTGTCTTTAGGGAAGCCTTTGTTGATTTGAAATTTAGCTGTGTTCATTGACCTCCTCACTTGCAGATCATGCCGATTTTGCCCTAAGAGACTCTTCAGGCGTGTATTCATTTCAGCTGAAGCTCAGTTAAGTGCCTGAACCCATGAAGTAGTAGAAATACTCATTGGTCCTAAATCCAGAAGCCTTTTAGGCTAAGGGCGGTGTCAGCTTGACTTGAATTTCATGGCTGGCCTCAACTTTCATAATTGGGGAATTGAAATCTCAGATCTGAATCATTCCCTTCACTCTGAAAAGTTGGGTCTGAGCTTCATGGCTCGGTTTCACTTCCCCTTGGGAGTTGCTGCCATTGTTAATATTAATTTGTGAAGCTTCTTGTGCTTTCCACTTCCTTGAGTCTGTGAAGTTTGCTGGATCCTGTCCTGCATCTTCACTGCCAAAGGACAGTTCACACCCTTCTGTACCTCCTGTAATTGCGTAATTAGGTAACATTTCTTCAGGGCCTTAGATACTCTAGCCTGTTAGCATAGATGTTTTCTCCACCCACCACTGCAAGTCTTGAAAGTGCAGGAAGCTGGAGACAATGTAATTGTATGGAACTTGACCTTGAGTGCTGAAGGTTTTAATAAATTGTCTAGGAATAAGCCTTTTCTTTCCTTTTACACTTTGCTTATTTGGAGTAATAATTATTCTATTTGCATAGAAGAAAAGCCAGTTCCCAGGGATTGGTGTAACCAGTTATACCCAGATGGGAACAAGTTTCCCAATGGGAAATAAGATGGGAATGTGCCCTTGGGCATTCACCATGGGGTCAGTGTGATATGAATGCCGTGCTCCATGGCGAGCTGGGCGACCTCTGCTCTTCAGGGTGACTATGGCTTGAGGGGACTTGTGCCAGGCACATTTCCCAAACCGTTGCCCAGTCCTACAAATGGCCCTGGTGTCAGAGAGAGAAAAGCTGCTCCCCTGTGGCATGGTGGTGCTGTGCCAGTTGTGCTGTTGGACCAGCTTTCATGATAATTTTCTGCATATAACACATAAGACCCCTCTGCAGATGGGATGCCACAGCCGTAACTCGATCGGGGAGCTGGGCTGCAGTTCAGAATCTGCCCAGCTTGGCAGTCTGGATCACATACATGGCAGGATTGCAGCTGGGACCCTCAGGCTGGGCAGCAGGGAGCTCTGACAAGCCTCTCTGGCCCACTCCATTAATATGCTGGATGGAGTTTGGGGCTGGATGGACTTGAGGGAGGCTAGTGCTGTTGTCAGGTGGTAGCAGGAACTTGATCCTCTTTGCAAGCAGCCTGCAGGGTTTGGATACCAGGTTGGCCTTAACGCCAGGCAAAGCTGCCTGTCGGCATCCCAGGCAGCTCTGACCATCTCAGTAGTGGTCCCTGGAATGGTGCATGGAATCTGTCTGGAGCAAGGAGCCTCTGGCTGTTACGTATCCACCTGAGAGTGGCCTGATTATATGAATAACATGGAGTTTTGGAAAAAACAAGGTGATAAGCATATGACCCAGTCTGAAAGCTGGTTTTGCAGTAAGGTTTCAGGAGCATTTAGTAGGATGGTTTGAGATGGTTTCCTCTGTTGTTATGAAAAAGTCTTTGACTACAAGAAGAGTTTAACTTAAAAATACTCTTCAAATCTTGGCAGATGTTTACTGGCTTTATGTATATTATTTTCAACTGAAAAATTTGCATAGACACTTCTCCTTAAATAAAAAGTTTCAACCAAAAGTTAAGCTTTCCTTTTTTTGGTATTTCACTTCTTTTAAGTGCTGAGAATATCTAGAAAACTTATTCTTTCCTGTTGACTCATTCTCCAGTGATCTTTATCTATGATGCTCCTATGGTGTCAGTGATTTCACTGGCCATGTAGCCGCTTGGGTGCACACTCTCAACAGCCAGATGCTGTGATCCCTGTCCTAACATCTCCTTGGTTTGCAGGACCTCCATGCAGTCACAGTCCTCCTATGGCTCCAACTCTCCACCACTCAGCAAAATGAACAGCATGAACAAGCTGCCCTCGGTCAGCCAGCTCATCAACCCCCAGCAGCGCAATGCCCTGACCCCAACCACCATCCCCGACAGCATGGGAACCAACAGTAAGAAACTCTTATTCCTTCTTCTCCTGTTCCCTGTGTGCTCCCTGCTAGTCTGGACAAGGAGACTTGGCATCTCCACATGGCTACTGTTAAGCTGGAGAGCCTGGAGTCATTCAGTGTAAACCTACAGAGCCAAGTAAATACAGCTCACTGGTGTGCCACAGGGCAAGGCTTCAGCATCCTGCTCAGAGCCTCACAGGGTGAACAGAGCTGCTTCTTGCTGCAGATCTAGCTGGCTACACTGTCCTCTGGCTTTTGAAACTTGTTTCTTCTTCCTTTCCCAGCAGAGGAGATGCAAATGTTGGCAACATTTTTTACCCTCTGAACAATTAAGATAGTCCTTAATTTCAAAGGAAACTTCTCACAGTTCTGTTTCTCCTGACTTCTGCTGTGTGCTCAGCAGCCCTGTAAATCCAGGATGACAGACATGGTTCTTGGGGGCTGAGTTTTGTTGGGGCTTTTTTGGTTTGGGTTTGTTTTTTAATTTATTTCAAAACAGCTGGACTCTTGCCCACACCTGTTGCTGAGCCCCTTCTGGTGCTCTTGCTGTCTCTGAAAACAAAGCTGTTTGGCTGCTATATTAGGTTACTCCGCTGGCTCTGCCCTGCTCCTCTCCTGTGGCAGGGCAAGCCAGGGTTTTTATCCAGGCTGTCTGGGAGGGAAGGTGACGTGAGGGTGGCACTTTCTCCTGTGAGGGGAGAGCTCCCAAAGGACTGTCTGTCATCTGGTCCTTGGCCCTGCCTGAAACTTCTCATGAGCTCACCCTGTGCAGGGTTTTACAGGGGATTTCAGGCTGCTTCAGCTGTGGGTGCTGTCCTTGGGAGCTGTGCTGGGGGCAAAGCCGGGGTCTGGGCATGCCTGGGTAATGATGTGCTCCTCCTTCTTTTCTCCTCCAGTTCCCATGATGGGCACCCACATGGCCATGACCGGTGACATGAATGGCCTCAGTCCCACGCAGGCGCTGCCTCCTCCCCTCTCCATGCCTTCAACGTCCCACTGCACCCCCCCTCCTCCATACCCCTCAGACTGCAGCATCGTCAGGTGAGCGGGAGCGGGCTGCCCGGCACGCTGCCCACACGAAGGGAGCAGAGCCCTTGGGCCAGGAGCCTCAATGATCCTGGAGCACCGGATCCCACTGGGCCCTTGGTAGTCCTGAGGCTGGCACCCTCTGGGCACTGAGCCTCAAGTCCCCACTGTGCCTGAGCAGCTGAGAGAAACAGAGAGAGTAGGACTGCAGGAAAGCCGAGGGATGCAGCATCTGTTGGACTGGTGGAATTTGAGGGTGCCAGGCTGTCTTGCAAACATTTCTCGTTTTTCTTTTTTTCCCTCTGGCTACTTGACAAGCCATGGTTGGGGTCAGAAGCCCCTCTGCCCTTTTGCGAGGTCAAACCAGTTGAAAGATGCTGCCCATAAATGAGGAATCCTTTACACTTAGGGAAGAATGTGCTGATTGGCAGTGCATGATGTGTCTGAGCCCTAGACCCCATGCCTTGCTGAAACCCTCCGTGCAGGCACGAGGCTGCCATGGGCTCAGCCACCTTCTGGGTGAGGTGACCTGGCAGGAGGGTCTGTGTGAGCCCTCCTGCCTCGAGACCCAGGCTGTGCAGCACTGGCTCAAGACTAGGGCAAGATGCTGCCATGAGGGCTGTCTGCTGGGTGCTGAGCTGAAGGACTCCCTCATTTGTTTGATGTGGCAGTGATGTGGCTTGCTGGCCTGGGATGTCTTGGAGGAGGTCAAGCCAAGGGTGAAAGCTTTGTTTCCTGTTGCTGCAGGTTGGCTGAGTGTTTGGTTTTTCTGTGGTTTGGGCTGTTGCAGCCAGGGTGATCCTATTTTCTCTCTCCTTCCTTCCTTCCTCCTCTGCAGCTTCTTAGCGAGGTTGGGCTGCTCATCCTGTGTGGATTATTTCACGACCCAGGGGCTGACCACCATCTATCAGATTGAGCATTACTCCATGGATGTAAGTAACTCCTCACCATTTCCTTTGTTTGCACTCTTGGCCCTGCTTTAGGAACAGGTCAGAAATCCAGACTCAGTATACTTTTATTTTTACATGATTAGTTTGATTTAAGGCTGTTGCACATAGAGATGTTGTGAGGTGAAGAGAGGCTGGACTTGAGGCCAGCACTGTAACTTGCCTTGCCTGGCACAGAGAGAGAATGTCTCCCCTTCCCCAACTCTGTCTGTCTGAGCCCCTGAAGTGGCCCCAGCCCACGCACCGGATAATTCTGCAAGGCTCGGTTTCAGTTTACACCTCACTCGCCTGCAGACAAGTAGGCTCTCCAGAAGTGGTCTGCATTTTTCCCTCCCTGCTTCTGTTTTCTGGCCTTACCTCAATAATCTTCCCTTGCCACTGGTATCTCATCTCTGTTTGTTGTTTTCCCTTTTTTACTCTTGCACGGCTTTTGCTGCAAGGTTGCTGCTTCTGCTCCAGGGCCATTGCTCTCTTCTGAGCTGGCTGTCTCATTTTTTTTCCCAAAGACCTTGGGAGGCTGTGGTGCTTTTGCTCCCTAGCATGGGCTGCCTTCCTTCTGCTGCTGCTCTAATTAGAAAAGCTGACCCAAATTACCTGAAGTTGGTTGCTGATATTTTCAGGAGCTGATACTGTGTATCACAGAGTTTAGGTATTGCAACCCTCAGGTTTTGCACCTGCATTTTTGCAGAAATGATGGGGCCTCAAAGTATAGGTTTTCTAAGACTATGTATCTGTTGTTAAATTGGGTAATGTTAAAGTTTTTAAGACAGTTCATACAGAGTCACACCCAGAGCTCTGAATACTGGAGCTCAGGCTTGGATTCTAATATACTTTTGCAGGCTTTGAAATAAACATGGAAATTTTCAAAGTCATGGACCTTCAGCAGCCCAGCATCCCCCGCCACTGACAGCCAGCAGATCTCCCTGAGGTTGCCTTGGATGTCCAGTTCAGCCTCTAGTGTTAGGTCGCCATGTCTTGTGCACGAACAGGTTTTTTTGTGCAACTTAAAAAATAAGACTTTGTGCCTTCAAAACAATCCATTGCTGCCTCGTGGCCACACGTACTTGGTCCAGAGTGAGCCACCACTTCCAGCAGCAGTGGTTTGTCTTCTGCTGTGCATCATGGCCACTTGGGTTTTAGCCGCTTTGGTAGTTCTTGGTGGCCCTGAGGCTGTGCTCCCTCCTGCAGCCCAGCTTGCCCCGAGATTCCCCCGCTAAGCCCCATGCCTTGCCTTGCAGGATCTGGTGAGCCTCAAGATCCCGGAGCAGTTCCGCCATGCCATCTGGAAGGGCATCCTGGACCACCGGCAGCTCCATGACTTCTCCTCCCCTCCCCACCTGCTGCGCACTCCCAGCGGCGCCTCCACGGTGAGCGTGGGCTCCAGCGAGACGCGCGGGGAGCGGGTCATCGACGCCGTGCGCTTCACGCTGCGGCAAACCATCTCCTTCCCGCCCCGCGACGAGTGGAACGACTTCAACTTCGACATGGACGCCCGGCGCAACAAACAGCAGCGCATCAAAGAGGAGGGGGAGTGAGGCCCGCGGGCCCCGCTCCACCCCGCCCCGGCCACGAACTGCTCAGCCCTTCACTTGTCTTCCTTCTGCTTGGTACTGCACCCCCGGACAGAGGGCGGAGGGAACCTTCTTGCTCACTCCTGCTAGGTCATGCCCTGGGTGCCGTCTAGGTCGCGCTCCTGGACTGCAGCCTCCACCACAGCTCTTGCAAGGGGAAGAGCTGAGCGAAGGGGGAAGGCGGGTTGTATTTCCTTGACAGCCACTGACCTTCTTTTGAGAAGGCCAACTTGTTTTGTGTTTTCCTTTGGGGAGAGGGCTTCTTTTCTTGCCTTTTGAATCTTCACACACCTTGTGGGTGCCCTGACCTGCAAACATGTTTTTTTCATTCAGCCATCCCACTTTGAAAAGCAGGAAGGTTAAAATAAAGTTCTAAAAAGCCAAAAAAAAAAAAAAAAACCTGAAAAAAAGCCTCCAAACAAGAAATACACCCTGACAACAAAACTAAATGCAAAAAACCCAAAGCAACCCAACCCTGAACTGACAGTTTAGCTGAAAAATAAATGGGAATCGGTCTGCTGAACGTTGCACTTAAACAGCCTCTTGCCCTGGAGCTGAGTGCTCTGTTCATGTGTAATATTCTCCAGCGGAGACAGCACATGCACTTTGCTGGGCAGGCCAGCGCTTACAGCACCTGCATCCTACTTTTCCCTTGTCCCTTGCCTTCTCTGGAAAAAACCAAGCCTGCTGTCTCTTTTTGTTTTGGATATACATTCATGTGTATGTCCTGGTTTGATCCATTCAGGCTTGGAAGTGTAAATACAGCTACTGGTCACTCTTGGATTCTGACTCCACCCAACCTTTAACCATGCTGTAACACTGCTGACGTTTAAGCTATAGAATTAGGCTTTGCCACACATGCAGCCTGGCTAGTTTAGCATAAGGATTTGCCCACCCAGCCTCCAGTTAAATGGAGGAGTGAGAGCTGCACATCAGTTTGTAGGGCTTCAGCTGTCCTAAACTCAGACAACCCTTTGTTTAGACCAGGCTAGTTTGGTTTCCTCCCAAGTAGACCTGTCTTTAGATATATCTGTAATGGGTTGGAATCTGTTGTGTTTGTTGCTGTAGGTTAAGTGACAAGCAACTAGAAGTGGAGACTAAAAAAATAGTCACTATTAATAAAGCCTTAATAAAGCCTAAAAATAGCCTTAAAACAAGGACCAGTTCCTGGTACTATGAGTGTTGTTACTGCAAAATAAGCCATGTTTACATGAGAAATTGATTTTTCTGGATTTTTTCTTTACTGGTTCTACCACAGTTGTGCTCTGAGGCATTTCCTCTGACTGGCAGTGGTCCTGTGGACAAATAACTGAAAAGTGTGTGTTTTCATATTTTTGTTGGCCAAGGTAGTGAAACTCTTAAGATGTACAAAACCTAAGCTGAGGAACAAGCTTCAGCTCAGCTGCTTTCAAGTCAGCTGGCTCTTTCTAACAGTAAATCTTTTTTTTTTTTTTTTTGGCTGAGAAAAGATGAAAAAAGCAGCTTAAATGACTCATTATCCTACCTTGCTACAGCTGAATATTCCCGTTTCAATGCAGTGGCTATTTGTGGGCCCTGCTCTGTGCCACGAATTTCATTTAAGTCCAGTATGGTTAGCATCCTCTGTCTGTCTGTTGTGCCAGGTCTGTGCTGCATTCAAAGACTGCCTTTTGGTAGCTGTGCAAGCCTGTTTTGGTTAGCTATAAATGGTAATGCCAGATGCTTACACTGTAAAGTCTGTATATAAATTTTTTTTTGTATGTGTAATTTTTTGTTTTCCTACAGCATAACACAAAAATTTTTATTTCTTCTTGGGCTACTGGGTCTGACAGAACCACATTAAAATGTTGTTTATTTTTCTTTTTTTTTAATTATTATTTTTATGCAGAAGGCTTACAGTTACAAATCGGGTAACAAACAACCAGTCACTGGATGAATATATTTGTATTTTTCATACTGAGATCACTGTGCTACTTTGCATTTGAGGGGGGGAGGGAACACGTACTGAGAGCCTGTTGTATCATTTTATTTTGTAACACTTCAAAGAGCAGTGTCCTAGATTTCAAAGTATTTAACGTGCTCAGTGTGAGACCTTACTATATCTCTATTTTTTTTCTACATGGTACAAAAGAAGAGTCATTCTGCTCTTGACTTGATGGAATGATTAATTCAGCAGGGCAGTGTCAGTGTGGGGGAGGTGTTAGTGCAGATACTTTACAAATCCCTGGAGGTGAATTAGCCTGTGCCCTTCTCACCTCCGAGGTTTTGCATCTCCATTGTGTAGTCCTGAGCTGCTTCAGTATTGTACATACATTGATGCAAAAGACACCGTCATTTTTAGGATCTAAGGAGCTTCTGACTATAAAGGTTAATGCAGTTAATGCTGTGCCCAGAGTTGGTACCAGAACTTCAGTATCTGCTTTTCAACTCAGCAGCGAGATGGAGCTTTTCTGCTGCATCACTAATGATTCAAATATATGCTGTGAAAACCTTTCTACTTTATGCCACTATGGAGCCCACTTTGGTATAACTGGAATCTTCAAGTGAGTTTGAGCTCCTGTAGCTTTTGCCCTCCCTTGTAGAGCTGTGATTTTGTTTTGTTTTGATGCATCAAAGTGTTATGGCTTAACTGAGCTGAGAATCTGCCAATGCTTGTAGCAATGACAGTGTTGCCTGCACCAAGACCTCGGTGTGTTCTGGAACACCTTGTTGTTGAAGTGAATGAAAATAAAAGCCAAAACTGGAAATGACACTGAATTTCCAAACAACTTCTTTTCCTCCCTGTGCGCCTTGGAAATTTCCTCCTCTCAGCAGCTGGGGCTTAGTGTCATCTTTGCCCATGGGTGCAGTTTTCTCCCCACAGAATCTGTGTCTTGAGGGTGTGGTCCAAGCTGCCATCACACATCCATCTGCTGCCCCTCTGACAGATGCTGCAGGTCAGCTCCATAAGCCTCTTGCTGAACTCTGAGTCTTCAGCCTTTGGCAGGGCTCTTTTTTGCCTTTTCATCAGATTTCCTTATTTTGTTCATGAGCAGGGCACCCTTTAGTGCCCCCCATTCCATGTTCTGCTGGAGGGAGGGAGTGTGTGTTTGGAGCAGGCAGGGTCAGTGCTGCCCTTTGACATCCACACTTGGGAAATAGCCTTGCACCAAAGGCTTTGTGCATCACCCTATGCATCCTCTCCCCTAGCAAAGCCATCTCCTTCTCCTCTGCATCTCAATTTTTCTGCCAAGGATTTAAAGAAACAGCTCAGAGCCAGTGGGGTGACTGTCCTGAAGGGGATGGGAGTGGCCTCCATCAGCTGGGGACTTCACATTCATCTTCATTCATCCAGCTTCATCGGTGGTTTCTGACAGGGGCCCCATGGCTTACGTGTTTTACATGTCTTACAGTTTTTATGGGGTTATGGGTTACAGTTTTTATGGTTTATATGGGTTATGGCTGGGGGAGGAGGATGCTTAGGAATGGGGGGAGTGGAAAGAAAACCTCACAAATACCTTATAAGAAAATGCTGCCCCAACTTCCCTTGGGAGCTGGTTTAATTGGGGTAGGGAATACCTGCCTGATTTCTGGTTTTGATGGCTGTTGCTTTTCCCTTTTTCCAAATGATTAGACAAGTAGTTGACTCCAGATATCAATATCCAGAGGTAACAGCACTCTGGTTGCACTCTGGCAGTCAGGGATTTCCTGAATGTGGTATTAAAAATCAGTATGTTTTCAAAAGAGAGAAGTACTGCTAGAACAGCTGTGAGAATTTGCTGTTTCAGCTGATGGCTTCTGCCTCTGGAGGAGCAAATTGGATCACATGAAACAAGATTTCAGTTTCTGTTGAACAGGTAAGCTTCAAATATGGTTGTAATTTCTGATTGCTGTGATCCAGTGCTGAAGTGGGGAACCTCTGCATTGCTTAGGTTACAGCAAGGGTTTCAGTGCTGAGGAATCCCAGGCTGCTGCTCTCCCTTTGCCCTCCACCCATACCTGCTGCAATTCCCTCTTTGGATATTGGGATGCTTTGTATGCAAGCACAAAGCTTTCAGGGCAGGGATCTGAGCTTCCAGCTGTGTTTTTCAAGCCTGGGTGGACCTCTGAAGAAATGCATGCCCTTCTCTGCTGTTAGTCCTAAGTGTTCTGAAGCTAGCAGTCCCCTGGAATGAAGCTTACCCAGATACAACAAAACTTGGCAGGTCCGAGTGGAGCCTGTGGAGGGTGCCTTTCTCATCATGTTCTTCCTGTCCGGTGTGCCTTAGCAAACCTCCTTCCTGATGGCAAAGCAGCTGCCTGTGCCATGGGGGAAGGATTGCAGGACCTGGCCCCCCCACTCTGCCTCTTCCCAAGTTGATTCTCTACGGGAAAAACTTGTGGGAAGCCCAGCCCTGTGCCAAGTCAGAGCTTGGGCTGTTTGTCCTTCTGATTTACTGAGCTATGGAATGTGCACCTCTTGTCATTTGGTCTGTGGGGGCTCGTGGGGAGCCGTGGCAGGCCCTGCAGGGCTGCCCCACCTGGCCCCTGTGGGCAGTGCCTGTGCTCAGCTGTGCCAGGGAGGTTTGGCAAACAGCTGTCTCTGCCTGCCAGGCTTCGGCTGGTGGGTTCTGGGTCCTGAGTTGCTTTGCTTCTCTGTGACCCATGGCAGAATTGTCTTCCTGAGCACATAGCAAAAGGCAGAGGCTGGAGTTTTGGAGCCTGATTGTGATACTCGGATACACTGGCTATGAAGGTTAAATAAACAGGAAAGAAGCTAATCTATGCTCTGTTGGCAAGGACAGGCTGTGGCTCTCTCCCAGCTTGCTTCCCCAAGATGCAGGAGCCAAAATTTTATTCAGAGGTGTATGGTATGTTGGTATGGTGTATGGTAGTTGTCGTTTGCTAAGATTTTCTATCCTGATCTGGGCCCCATCAGCTGATACATGCCCAGCCTCTCCCATTCTGTATGGATTCCTTCCCACATGGTCGTAGCAACAGCGCTGTGAATCCAGGTGGTATTAGATTTGTATGTGAGTGCACTGCAACATCAGTGAATTGGTGTTCATAGGTGTCTTTAATTCAGTGAGGAGTCAGAGCCCCTCTGCACCCCATTTGTCTGCCTGTGGATGTTGCAGGGCTGCCCATCACAGCCCTGCCCTGCTGCTGGGTGAGTGTTGCAATGGGCTTCCTTGGCTTAAACTGGTCAAAGTCATTTGCTGGGGGGTGTTTGGGGGATTGACTGGTTTTGTTAAAATGTTTTCACTTCCTTGCAAACACTCCTAGTGCTGTATGTTTTGTTCTTAGGAACATCAGCTCTGCCTTCATGAAACAAGCCAGGTGCCTAGGGCCACAGGTGAGTAAAGGAAAGATTGTGGGATTAGGGGACAGGATATCCAGGAACTGGGGCAGGACAAGGGATCTGCAGCTACAGGTCCAGGGCATGGATGAGCACTGAGAGACATCACTGAGGGTGGTTGGTAGGCAGTGGCTGTGTACCTGTAGCACTCATGCCAAGGCCTGAAGGGTCCCTGTTATACCTTGACATTGATTGTGCCCAGCGTGCTTCTGCCTCGGTGACTGCAGTCACAGCAGTGCCATGCCTCACCCTGCTCCCAGAGCAATGTCCTAAAGAGGCCCATGGACAACTGGATTTAGATTTGAGTGCTCTAAGATTGTTTGGTGAGGGTCTCCATGTACAGTTCAGCTGATTTTCTCGCTACTGCTGCAGCACACTGCCCTTTGCCTTTGTGGTAACGTAGGCCCAGCAGCCAGTGGCTT
Organism: Anthoscopus minutus; assembly: GCA_013399455.1. Classification (NCBI taxonomy): domain Eukaryota; kingdom Metazoa; phylum Chordata; class Aves; order Passeriformes; family Paridae; genus Anthoscopus; species Anthoscopus minutus. Next base: position 186,171 of record VWYI01044903.1, read on the forward strand.
TTTGGCTGTGCCACTTCCCTGGGTGATGGGGATACGTGCTCCAACAGTAGGTGTGTGCCTGCTGGCATGCTCAGCAGTTACTCACCAGCAGCTGGGCTGAAACCAACCATTACAGCATGCAAGGGAGATGCTTACATTGTCTCTCCCAACAGCCTAGGGTAGGAGATTAGGCTCTCTGCATCATCAGTGGCAAGAAAGTCCCTGAGGAGCCATTCAGACCATATTAGATTCCCACCCTGAATCATGCCCTGGAAGATGCATTCTCATTATTGCCTGCATCAAGGCTAAGGGAAGACTAAGCTTGTTTGCTACTATTTAGCAGGGTGTCTGTGCCTGTACAATCAGCCTTGCTGAGTTCTGAAAGCTTGGCTGCACTGCGGGAGACACTGTCATGGCACAGCTGTGTGCAGCTGAGGAGGGAAAAAGGGAGACAGTGAAACAAATCAGTGGGCCTGGAGAAGAGATGGTGTTTTTCCTCTTCTGTTCAGCTGCCAGCAGTCTCAAGATGAGAGTCTTGGAGTAGTCTGAAAAAAAAAAGAGAGAGAGAAATTGAGAGGGAAGAGGCAAGGAGAGGAGTGGAGAACAAACCCAAACTTGTATTTAAAAATAAAAACAAAACCAAAAACAATTGAGACAAGGGGAGTTCTGTCTGCACAGAAGCCAGGACTCTCCCGTGTACCTTGTTCCCCGCCGCCTGGGTTCCCTGTCGAGGCGATTTGCGGAGCAAAACATCACAAAAATCCCAAAGAGGAGGGGAGAGCCCGAAGCGCTGCCGGGCAGCCACTGCCCCCTGGCGGTGCCGCGCGGTGCTGCAGCCCCGGCTCGGGGCGCGGGCTCCGGGCCGGCCGCGTGTGCCCCGGGCCGGCCGCGTGTGCCCCGGCCACCCCCGTGCCCGCCTCTGCCTCTTCTCACCCCCTGCAGCCCACATGTAAGGGCAGCAGCTCCTGCTTGTTTATTTTACGTGGGCGGAATAAGCAAGTGTCTTGTTGGTGCTCCTGAACGAGCCTTCCCGCAGCCTCTTGGGAAAGCCGCTGCTCTCCTGCCCCGTGCCGCGCACACGGGGGATCCCCCAGTGTTGTACCCATCCCAACCCACACCAGCAGAAATGAGAAATTCAGAGGATGAAGACCAAAACACATTAGCTGCCAAACCAGGAGAGATGACTCACCCCAGGCAGCCCTTGGGCGCAAGGAGCCTGAGGCCGTGCCCTCCGCTCGTGAACCTCTGCCCAGAGATGCCTTCAGAGCCAGAACCTAGCACCCCGGGAGGCACACAGGAGGCAGCAGCCCCGCACGGCTGCCCGTGCCGCAGCCCCGCACGGCCAAAGGCAGCGAGCAGCAGCGCTCCGGGCTGCCAGCCCCGTGCTCGCCCTGCCCGAGGGCCGGGGGCTGCTCCACCTTCCCTGCACGCGGAGCCTTGGCTGCAGGAGCCGTCGGTGCCGGAGCGATACACATCGTTTATTCCAGCTGAGAAAAATACCAGCGGGTATTTTGCAGAGAGCACGCCAGAGCCAGAACTCCCACAGCAGCACCTGGCTGCAGCGGCGGCGGCCGGCGCAGCTCCCACGGCAGCTCAGGCGTTCTGGGTGGGGAGCTCGGCACCCCGCCAGGCCCGGCCCGCACCCGTGTGCACCTGTGCGGCCCCAGGCTGCTGCTGCCAGGGCTCCCCGGGGGAGGCTGGCCCGGAGGCTGCACCTCAGATTGATGCAGCATCTTTCAAAGCTCACCCTGGCACATGTGGGTCCTGCTCTGGGGAGGCCAAATGTAAGAGCCACCTGCTGCAGCTCGGGGCTGTGCCATAGAGACGGTGTGCAGCTCCCAGGGAGAAGCTGGGGAGCTGGAGAGGATGGCAGGCACCTTGGCTGGCAGGTGGAGAACAGTGCTGTGCTGGCACTCATGGGCAGTGCTCGTGTGGGGCCGCCTCAGCAGCAAGTTGCCCCCGCTGCCCACGCTGCCTCAGCCTCCAGGTCCCAGCCCAGTTTTCTTGGCTGGGGTCGCCACAGTCTTCAGGGAGCCTGGAAAGAAGCACCCATTTGCACTGAAAGGTGTGGGAGGGCTGCTCAGCACTCAGGTATGGACAGGTGTTTTTCAGGCACTTCTGTTGAGGTGTGCAGCATTCGGCCCAACCATCTGCAGGCTTTACCTGCACTTCCCCTTTCCCCATCAGCAGCACCAACATGAAGCTGGGCAGAAGAAAGTTTGAAGGGGAAGATGTTGTGGTGGCCCCTTGGAAGGGGTTTTCAGCTCTATTCTAGAACAGTGAACTCTAGCAAAGTGTTTCCCAGTTTTTTAGGAGAACCTCTGATGTCTTCCAGTTTTTCCTGAGCTTCCTAAGTGAAACCCAAGGAAATCTGCTGACTTCTTCCTGTTTTCTTCCTGAAGTTGTTTTCATTCGTTGGCTGGTTCTTTTTTATTCTTGTTTTGTTTTTCCAAATCTCTTTGTGAGCCTCTGATTAATTCAGCTTCTGATTCCTTGGCAGCTGCCTCTGGAGACAACGCTGAAGATTTCCACACATGTGATCCATCTTCTTCTTGGCTGCATAGCCCTCAGTGCTGGAATTGGGAAAGAAATGTTACAACAGACCCTAAGTACACTGTAGCAGGGATGTTAGGAAATAAAATATTGCACAGTGCTGCGTGAAAAACTCTTTGATTAATTAAAGGTGTGGGCGGCTACACAATTGCATCAAATTATCCACGCGCCGTGGCAAAATGTGAGATAAAGGCACTGATTTCTCATTCCAAGGACATGGCCAAGCAGCCCTTGCTGAGCCTGCAGAGAGTTGCCAGCCTGCAGGTGAGCAGGAGTATTTCCATGGGGGTGTTTTCCACAGAAACAGGAGGTAATGGATTGCCTCCAGCACGCTGTGCCTAGGCTGTGCTGCAATGCCTGTGTGTAAGAAGCCTGGCCCCGAGCAGTGCCCGGTGCCCTCCCCTCAGGGCAGTGTTTGGCCTCTCTAGGCTGATGCTGAGAAAATACCCAGCCCTGGGCACTGGCCTGTTGGGGCCAGTCCCCTCCCTCTGGCCTGAGCCTCAAACCTACAACATTCTTTGAAAATCCTGAGCAGGGCTTCCCTTAGCTGGAGGAGCAGCCTGTGGTGGCTTCTGCCTGCTACTGAGGGTGATTTGCTCTCCTTAGAGAAAGGTTTTATTCCAGCTTTAAGTAGCTGGGTAGCAATACAGTTGCTTCCATTATGGCTTATATTCTGGTTTTCCTGCTGCTTAATTAGTGATTGAACAGGAGGAAGTCAGTTGTTTAGAACCTATCAGTGGGCAGGATTGTGCTGTGCTTTGGAGGTTTAGGGCTCACAGTAAAAATGCATGCACCAAAACCACACACAAACTTGATTTTGCATGACTCTTAAGTTTACCAGGAAGAAGAAGAGATGGCTGAATGTGATCCACCTGGCCCAGAACCTTCTCATTTCACCCGCAGGTAAAATATTAGCAAGTAACCATTAAGCCAAGTACGTTACAGTCAGGCCATGGGCAGCAGCTGTCTCAGATTATTTCAGCCTTGCCTCAGAAATTGGAGGAAATTGGACATGACTAAAAGCCCTGCCAGGGCTGCCAGCAGCCACACAAAGATGGGTAGGTGAGGAGATGAATGCACCTTGGATCCTGCACAGGCAGTGACCAGCTGCTGTCTGAAGAGGCCCAGGAGCCAGAGAGCTGAATGGAACTGGATTTTGTTTAATTGTTTGTTTATTTGCTGCTGTTTTTGTAGTGACCCCATGGCCAGGCAGCAGAACAGAGATGCCAAGGTGTTTCACAGATGAAGCCCATGGAGAGAATCTAGCTGGAATGAAACTGTAGCTCTGGAGTGTCACATCTCCATTTGAAGTGAGGTGATGCTGGGCACAAGGAGACACAGATTAACCCTTGCATGCCTGGTTAGGCCAGGGCATCTGGAATAGCTTTGACAAGGTTCTCTGGTAGTTGAGACAGGCAAATCAAACCCAGTGAGGCTGCAGAAAAGGATCCAAAGCAGACATCTATACCAATACAGGCAGATTTCCTAAGCCTGACTTTCTTACCATTCATGCTGCTGTAGCTGGCTGTGAGCATCCCACTGCAAGTGAGAGAAGAGCAATGCTGACTGGGGCGACCAGGCATGACACGGAGAGAAAAGGTCAAGGTGATGCTCCCAGAGCTGGCCTGTGTTCCCGGGCAGCACTCTGCTCTTTTCCCCCTCCTAGGCTAGAATAGGATGATCCCTTTGGTGCATTTATCCCTGTTTATACCGAGTGTGCCTGCAAGGCAAACGTGCCTTCAGATTACCATGGCCTGGTGCATGGTGGCCAGTGGCTATTGAAGGAGGGGGAAACATAGTCCTGTTGAGTTTTCCCAGAAGCTGCAGGTATTACAAAGGAATTAGCAGCAGCCATGTAATTGCTTCAGAAGGGTGGAAGTGCTGGAAATGAGATGAAGCAGGGGAGAACCCAAGGCAGTGCCTGGGGCGTGCAGCATGTGTGTCTCCCCAGTGCTATGCAGTGCTTACACTGGGAGCAAATGGGAATTGCAGCTCTTCCCCATAGCCTGGAGCATGGGCTACAAAGCAGGAGCTTTCTGACCTGGAAATTTCCTTTTGCTGCTAGGCCCACCACAAGAGCTGGAGAGATGTTTGTTATCTTTTGTCTGGTGGCGCCAGCAGTTGAGCAAGAGGAGTGGGAGGCTGGCTGCTGGTTCCTGTATCCGTGCCATCAGGAGCACCCACCTCATCCCGCTGGGTGGGGGACTCACAGGCTTGGTAGCATTCCTGGTAAGGTGCATCTCCCCTTTTGTTTCAGTGTAATTAGCCTGAAAAAGGAGAAAGGATGTGGCATCTTCCCCCTCAAGGGGAACTAAGGACTCATTAGCAGGGTGGGGGTCGTGGCTGCAGGGGCAGCACCACGGCAAACAAGGAGGGATATGCACAGTGCCAGCTGAGCAGGGCAGGGTGTGTGCTCATCAGCCAGGGCTTCTCACACCCTGCAGCGCCGGGCTGTGGTGCAGGCACGTTTACTTTCCCCACAGCCTCTCGGGAGGCTCCAGAAGGGTGGGCAAGCCCAAGGTTCCAGGAAAGCCTGGTGGCAGCACTGTGGGCTTTTGGCTGGCAGGGTGGACCTGGCAGGTTGCTGGGCACAGAAGAGCAGAGCACATCATTTGTGGCTGAACCTCTGGAAGATGCACATGAACTTCTGTTTCATATAGCTGTGAGTAAGATGGAAAAACCCTCCTGGACTGTTCTGCTTGCAGAGATGCTGTGAAGGCTTTGTGGGTCACCTGGGGAAGCACAGGGTGCAGCCAGGCTCCAGAGAAAGTCCAGATACACTTCATCCCATCCCTGAGAGTCACTGTCTGGGACACATTTTGATGTGGGGATGGGTATTCTGAGATTGTTTGCTCAGAGCACCTCGGGGTGCCGACCACACATGGCTCAGGGCTTTCCCTGGGCACTTCAGTGACAAACCCCTTCCCTGCAGCTGTGCACAATGAGTGCAGTGATCACCCCACTGTTTTGAGGAGTTTACAGCCTGTCCCATCCTCTCCCAGTGCCATGGGCCAGCTTCACTTTTCCTTTGATCTGCTGGCCAGAGGAAGGAAGGAGGGGCTCATGACAGTTTTTTCCAGTGTGCTTGGTGGGGGGGAAAAATGCTGAGGGACGTGGCTGAGGGCGTTCCCCACCTAGATAGGGAGGCCATCCACCCACACCCAGTTCTGCTTGGAGGAAGGAGCCAGGCTGTGCCCTGGTGCTGGAGGCAGGTAACTGTCACGGAGTAGATACTCAGCTTCTTCTGCCTCACCCAGGGCCAGAAGGGTTTTTTGAAAACAAAAATAAAGGGGAAAATACAGTCTCCACCCTTCCACCCATTTTGGTTGGCAAATCAAATAAAACAATCTCAGAGTTGGCACCACAGGAGCAGTGAATGCCAGCTCCCAGCCTCTCACATGAAGTGTTGAAATGAAAGATGAACAAACAATCCCCAGGTGCCTGGGGGCTGCAAACTGGTTTTAAGATCCTGGTGGGTTGTTTTTTCCTGTGTGGTGGTGGGAGCAGCCCCCCACAATCTCCACGTGACTGGGAACCTGCCCCCTATAGCAACTTGGTCACCCCTGGGCTATGGGTACACGTTGATTTGGCTCAATGAAAAGGGCTGAGTGAGAAATGCTTGTCACCACAGATGGTTTTCATGGACATCCTGGCTTGGGGCAACGCAGGCAGTGACAACACGGGGATGTCAGGCTCAGCCATCAGCTCAGGTATCCCCAGTGGTGGCAGGGACCCTGCAAGGGTGGGCCAGGTGCCAGGGTGCCCCACAGCTGCTGGAGCTTCTGCCCTGCATGGATACACTTGGCCCAAGTGTGTTTGGTTGCTGTAACTAGTACATCTTTAAAATACAGCTGTGGGATTTTCAGTGGTTTTGCAGACAAAATTCCCCTGCTTAGGGCTATGTACACTCAGAGGTGGCTCTGGGTTTGCCATGAACAGACCTTGTCATGGATGCTATGAAGTTTTTGTCAAAATTTTGTCAGGGGATCCACGTTCTCCTCTCTGTGGAGGGGGAATCATAAGACAGCTTCTTCTCCACCTTTGCTACAGTCCAGTTACAGCTCTGTGAGCAGCTGGGAGATGCTCTGCAGGGCATCAGTCACACCTCTTCACAGCTTCTGCCACAATGCAGTCAAATCAACCGCTCTCATTTCTTGCATTGGGGCTGCCCAAGGCATGTTGGTGGCCAAGTGCTGGCCTCATATCTCACCAGTAAGGCAGAGACAAGCATTCAGCCTGATGCTTTCAGCTGACATGGGGTGCAGAAGCACTGCAAGGAGGGGATGTGACACTGGACTGCACTGGGATATCAGCACCACTCGTGACACTGCCAGGATCAGGCTGGCCAGCCTGATGCAACATTTTACCCCTGATCTTAGGACCATTGCAAAAAGGCCCTGTGTGATGGAGGGGTGGTTTTTCCTGGTGTTTTCCCCCTGTACCTCAGCTGCTGGGCTTGCATTCAGGGCCAGGCAGGAGGTGCTTATCAGCTCAGCCCATCGTGGCAGCAGGCGAGGGTGCCCTGCCATCTCTGCTGCTAATCTCATTACAAATAAAGGAGGAGTAGAAGCTAAACTGAGCTCATATTAATTCCCCCTGCCTGCCCTGCTCTGCTCAGCTTCAGGAAATACCTACTAGAATTGCCATTCTCATTATCCAAACCATCCCTGGAAACAACCATTAGCTGACCTGCCCCTTTGCCAGGTGTGCCCTCTCACCAGGCTGCTGTGCTTGCCCCCACCCGGGCACACACTGCAGGCTCCTGCAATTGTGCTCTGCTGCTGCAGCCCCGCTCGCTGCTGCCCGGCCCAACTGCAGCTGGACCCTCTTCTCTAAAGCTCAGGGGTGCTCTCAACCAGAAATAAGGTGAGGATGCCCAGGTAGCTCTCTCTGAGTCACCTGTTTTGCTTTCTCAAGTTCCTCTTGGTGGGGCTGGATGCTGGCCAGGAAGGCTCGGATGTGCTGGCATTTATGATTTTTTTTTCTGTGTAACAAAAGTTTTGCTAAATGAGAAGGAAACAAACTCAGTGCCAGCTTTCCCCATGTGTTTAAAACAAGATAAAAGCAATTTGGGCTGGCTGTGGTATCCTATAGACTTGTAGAGACAGCAGTTTCCACTGGGGGGATGGTCAGGTGGCCCTCACACACTACACTGTGCTCCCAGAGGATACTGGGGAGCTCTGTTGCTCTCAGTGACATCTCCTGGACCTGTTCAGGTGGAGCTCAGGCCCAAAGTGCAGGCAGGGCTGTGCTTGGGGTGAACAGCAGTGCAGGATCTGACTGTGCATGGCTGCACTCAGCTGGTGCTGGGGCTGCTGCTGAGACCAAGGCATCTCATCCATAGGGGTGCTGCTGTGGAAATGGAGTGCTGGGAGGAGAAGCACACACATATGTGGGGCCAGGCACACATGGGGAAGAGCACAGTGTCGCTTTCACAGTGGCCAGGGTCATACCCCAATGCACAGACAAGCAGGAACAGTTTCCTCAGGAAAAGGTGGCTCTTACAGTGGGGTGTGGACATAAGAAGCAGTTGTGGAAACAAAAGACATACATACTTCTTTCCTCTTTTAATATAGTTCTTTCCCAAAGCAGGACTAGCCCATTTTAATCTCACTGCCAGCTGTTTTGTTCTTTTTCCCCCAGGCTGGGCAAGGGTGTGGACTGGAGGAAACTTTTTTTTAATGACAATTTTTCATGGGAAGATGTTCAGCTCCCTGCGAGTGCTCAGGTTGGCTCTGCCCACGTGTAAGCAGGAAGGATAAGCAGGGCTCAGTACAAACTCCATCTCCTTGCTTTCCCAGCTCTTCCCTGGCTGAGCTGCTGCAGCTCTCAAGCACTCAGCAGCTGCAATGCAAAGCTGATAAACCAGGGCAGGCTGTGCTCCCACCCACAGCCACAGCACCTCTGAGGTGAGGACACCCTTGCACAGGGACTGCCAGCCTCACAGTGGGGATGGTGCAACCCAAACTGTCCATCACCAGGTCAGGTATCATCAGCAGGATGGAGATGCAGCAGTGGATGGAGTGGCAGCAGCAGACGGTTTTCAGCCAGGTTGGCTGCTGGCAGAGCTTAGGGCTCACAGGGTTAACAGAGCTGCTGTATTTTGGGGTGTCAGTCTAGAGGCTGGGAAGTAAAGATGACATACATGAAGTCCAAATACACCAAATTTTATAAGATTACCATGGCCTAGCTTGGAAATACTGGGGATTAGTCATCATCCAGTGGAGTTGTTGGAGGCTGACTGTCCTCATGGCCCTAAGCTCCACAAGAACACTGGCAAGGTTCAGCTGCTTAAAATTAATGCCTCAGAGAGACTCTCAGGCTAATGCCTATGGAATGTCCAGGTTCCTTTAGACTGTAGCCACTGGACATAAAGAGCTTTAGCTATTTCAGCCTTGATTATAGATTCAGGATTTTTTAAGTACTCACAAGTCTCATTTTCAGGTGAGGTTTCAGGGGTGAACTTTTGGCTGGAGAGCTTTCAGCAGCCACTGGGAGTAAGGCATTTACAGCCCAAGGGTGCTCAGCCTTTCTGCTGGCCTCTTTTGGAGATTCTTTACTTACTCAAGGTGTTTCCCATGCTCCTACCCTCTCCAAGAGGCATCAGGTGCCTTGCTGGGCTGTCATGACTCCTGTTAGCCACTGCTTCCTAAGCCTTGGTGCATTTGCTGCCACTGCTGATCTTCACCCTGTTGCTGCATCCCTGACTGCAAAGTCCAATCTTGTCCTTAATGAAGGCATAATTTCATCTGTATTGTCCTGCAATATGATGGATTTCCCTTTGCTGAGACATGCCTGTGGCACAGATCAGGCTCCTCCAGTGCCCCCACAACCTGCAGCAGCTTTGTGCAAGGGGCAAGTGAACTTGGCTTGGACCCACCTGGACATGAAAGCAAAACAAATCTCCTTGGTAGTAAAGGTCCCCTGGCATGGAGTAACAGCATTCAGGCTTCACTTTCAAAACCACATCCATACTCAAACACACACAAACACACACACAAAGTGAGAACCACCTCCATTGTTGTTTTAAACACTTTTAAATTCCATTACGTTTCCTTTATGAGTAGGTTGTTTTTTAGCTTGTTGACTGTCATAAATCAACCCTGCTAATCCCACTGTACATATATTATTATTAGGGAGGGCAGAGTGAACAAGGAACTAAGGCATGGTTCAACCACCTCCATCTCCAAAAGGCTCCTGTTGCTGTAACAGAACTGGGGAATGTACAACACATGGCCAACACCTAAGTGTGTTGTGCTTCCCTTGGTGGGCCAGCCTTGGCTAGAGGAGCCCAGAGCTGGCCTGGGAGCCCTGAAGTGTGCTCTGAAATGCACATCAGTTTATGCTCAGTGCTGTGGCTGCAGGCACTGCCTCCCTGGGGAGCTGCTTCATGATGGGGCTTTAGGAAGCAGCAATTACCTGGCAGGTCAGGAGAGGAGTAACAGCCTGACCAAAGTAGGAGGAAACAAAAATACAAGCGCACCAGGTTGTCCCTGGGGCATATTTGAGCAAGGAGTGTATACCTTAAGTATTGTCAGCTTTCTTTCTGCAGTGATGCGGGTGCCCTGCAGGCACTCTGGATATGACCCCGACAGCTCTGGCAAATGCCAGGCCCCTACATCAAATCCGAGAGTTAAAATTCATTTCTTAGTCCAAGCCACGTAGGTGGCAACCCATCCCACTTGGATACAACAGATACAAAAACCTACATTGTGTTTTGGTGCATACCCTCAAGAGTTCTGAAGCTTGCTCCTGTGAGGCTATGGAGTGCCAATAAACTTGGCACCCACCTCTGCTGTTGCAGCAGAAATACAAATGCATTTCTGAGCTAGACTTTGCCAGAGCAGAGAGCTGGAAAAACAAACCAACAGGAAAAGTGCCTTTGACTCACTGTATTCCCGTTTCCTGGCTTCAGCCTGGCCCAGGCTGCCAGCAGGTCTCACTGGCAGAGCAGCACAGTGAAAGGCATGGCCCAGGCAGCCCAGAGTCTTCTCCCTTCTTGGGGGATGTTTGCAATGAGTCCTGGAATGGTGCATCCCCCCGAGGCTGCTCCAAGGCTGTGCCCCAGAGCTGTTTCACCCGAGGTGACCATGGCCCTGAACACCCAGCAGTGCACAGGGGCTGGGACCCCCTCCTGCTCACCAAACTGCCTGGAGCATGTCCATGGTGTGGGAGTTACTGCACAGCTGGACACAGAGCAAGGCAGGTGGACAGGCAACCATAAGCACACACACACAGCCCACACTCCTCCAGCATGGAGAGGGCTGTGCTCGAAGGCAGGAAACCCCAAAGGCACAGGTACCATCATGAAGCAGAATCCAAATTCTCCAGCCCCTCCTTCTAATATTTGACTGAAGAAAGACAAAGTCAGGCCCAAATGTGTTTAGTTTATTTTTTCTGGATATAGACACAGCTCTGGCTAACCACCACAGCAACAAACAAACCTTGACCTGTGCCAGCCCCTGCACCTCCTTGCAGGAGAACCAGCTGGGGGATCCTGGGAGGGCTGGGGCTGCACCGAGGGCAGCTCTGCAGGATGCACTTGGGCAGTGGCTGCTGGGGATGGCAGCACAGACCCACATGGAAGGTGTCCAGCCTCGGATGCAGCAATGTGGTGCACATGGAGGAGCAATGAAATGGGGGCCAGCTCTTTAAACTGAACAGCTGCCCTCCCCTTCTTCTCCCCAGCTTTTCCTCTGGCTGTTTTGAAAAGAGGAATGGAGTTAAGTATTTACAGAAGAGGCACTTAAAAGAGCAGGGAAGGCTCTTTAAAGGCAGAGACCTGTGGGCATTTCTTTGGGGAGCCAACTTGATGAATCTTTTCAACAGTCTATGGGGAAGGGAGATAACAACAAAGGAATAAGCAATGCTGGTGGCTTAAAAACACCCAGGGTCTTTTCCTCTGCAGATGCAGCATTGGAGGACGTGTAGCAAATTACTCTTCCAGCATTTTCTGGGTGGTAATAGTTCCCTCTTCAGAGTCTGGGCATTTCTTTTTTCAGATGCACAGAGCTCCCCTTATCTTGCCCAGGACCAGCTTTGGAGGAGGTCTCTACAGAAGGACAGTCCCTGTCTACAGCCTCTGCCGCCAGTGACTGGACAGGAAGAGGAGGCCTCTGAGCCTGGGAGGTTTGAATAGACACAATCTACAGGAGCAAAGAGAAAGACAATTCTCTATTGCAGATCTTAAGTCCTGGGAATGCCAAAACTGGCAGAGGGGAGCAGAAAAGGACTGATGAAAGAGCCATTGCAGAAAGGTGCTGAGCAAAGCAGCTCCAGGATGTGAACTCCAGCAAAGGTCTCTGCAGTGTTTTCGGGACAGATTACAGCCTTGCAGTAATTTCCACAGTGAAAAATACTAAAACCTGCCTTTTAGGAACTGTGTTCCAGCAGCAGAAGCAGCTGTTGGGTCAAAATAAAAGCTGTCCTTATGTCTGGGATAGCAATTCTGTGACTCAGTACCTGTTCTGACTGAGATAGGGGCTGCTCTGATCCCATACATGGGACTAAAATTTAATGGTTGAGTAGGAATGATTTACTGGCTTAAGAGCAGCTCCTTGACTACTTGCATTCACTGCAAAATTCTCAGGCTGGGTCAAAACCACTGTGAGCAAATAGATACTACCACACCATGAACACCTGCTGCTTCTGCACTGCCAGGATGGGAGGATGCAGCCAGGACATCCAGAGTACAGAGCTGCACCATGCATCCAACACCATGGCACTGTAACTTCCTAAACGGCTTTCCAACAGGAACCTGGAAATTATGACTACAAAGTTTGGGTTCTACCAGCAGCAGCCTGGGCTGGAAGCTCAAAGGATGCAGTGTAAAGCAGCATCCTTCACATTCCCACACCATCAGCAAGAGAAGGGACTGAACATGAGTGACAGACCCTATTTCACCAGAGTCAGCTGCAAATCACATCTCTCCCTGTGCACAGCTCCTACTCTTGCTCAGCAGCTGATTTCCAGAAGTTCTGCTCAGAATTAATGCCCAAACACCATGGCTACAGAGGTATCTCCATTTTGATAAGACTTGTGTTTTCCTTGTTTTTTTCCCTTAAAAGCCATGTTTCAAATGGTATGGGATTGTCATAACTCCAGGTTTGTGCTCCAGTTTCCCTAGTATGCAGAAGCAGGAGGACTGGTGCATTAGGACACCTGAGACTTTTCTCCAGCAGATGCTGAAGAGAAGCAGCTGGTCCTCGCTGAGAAAGAAAAAAAAATAGGTTCTCCAAGGGGGTAGAGTGGGCCTGAATGAGTCCTGAGAAGTGCTAGAGGAAAATAGGGAATGCTGGAAGCAAAGTCAGCCTCACCAGGAGATGCTGGCACAGGGATGAGGGTTGCAGCAAAAGCTGTGCTAAACACAGAAGAGGCACTCCTGAAACTCCACAATCATATTAACCTGTTAATTTATACAGCATCTCTGTACAAAAATAGAAGGGTTCTAATAAGATTAACAATATTAAATAAATATTTAATAGAAAAAGTCTTTGGCCTAGTTCATAGCTCATCCTTTGGGTTGATGTTCATTTCACTGGGTCCTAGATGCTCCTGGTCCAACATTGCAATCACTTCATCTGCCTGGATTCGTTCCTGCAAGGGAAGGGAAGAAATGGTAACAGTAGAGCTTCAGTGCCTGCTCCAGCTAATTCAGTGAGGCTCAGGCTGCTGGGAGGACACACAGCAAGGATTTTACCCCAGAACCAACAGTGTAGGTGAGAGGATGGGGGAGAGCCTGGGACTCAAGCTGGGGATTTGCTGGGCAAAATTCATCAAATCCCTTTCCCCCTCGATACCTGATTCCCCCCTCCCCGCAGGGCTGCAGTGATTGGGGCAGAGCTGATGTTCTGTAGCTCCCTTATCACACTCCACTAGCAGCCACTGCCACAGCACACTCTCCTCCTGTCCCCTCAGCTGTTGATTTCCAGCTCCCTGGGCAGGACTGATCTCCTACCATAGAGATGGACAGGCAGCCAAAGCCTGGGGGAATTTCTGCTAGTGCAAAAAAACTGAGACATTGAAGTACATGTCTGAAAAAAAGCTTTTCCCCAAACCTCACAGCCTTCACAAAGTGAAGGAATGAGGGGTTTACATTTTCCCCGCATTTAGTTTTGCCCGGTCTTACACCTTTTCTTTTTACAGACCAGAATTTCTACCAAAGGAAGGCAGGGGCTGGTACAGTAGCTTTTTAAAACAGAATGTGGAGGGTGCTGGTGAAAGGCATCACAGTCCAGGTCTTCCGAGGCATCTTGGGTGCCCAGAGTCATGGATTTCAAGCTGCTGAAACGCCCATGAGAAGACTCAGCAGCAGAACTCAGCACAGCACCCTGAGCTGCGGACGGCTCGGGAGGAGTTCCCCATCCACCAGGCTGTTGCCACTAGGTGTCAGAAATGGCCAGCCCTGCTCAGAGCCCTTCGACATCTCACTCAGCACTGCAGCCTGGCACTGCACCCCACGGGCCAAGGGCAATGCGTGCCCAGGACCAGGACTGGCAGCAAAAACCTGTTCTGGGGCCACCCGCTCATGTCACAGGAGAGCTGCTGTGAGCGGTGTAATGGGAGGAAAATGGATGTACTGGCAGTGGAGAAAATAAGATGGTCCTGGTTCCTGGGGGACACTGAGTATGCCCCAACTGCCCTCACATGACAATGGAGGGACTCACCAGCTCTCTGTACAGAGGGTCCAGGGTGAACCAGAGAGCCACAGCACACCGCTGGCCTTTGGTGACCGCCTTCACCCCGTGGGGGTTCTCGCCGCCCGACGAGAAGCTGATCATCCTCCCACACTTGGGCTTGATGGAGGCCTGCAGGGAAACAACACAGCCAGGCTGGCATGCAGCAGCACAGCTGCACATGCTGGCTGCGGCTGAGCTCACCGTGGTCCAGGGCTTGGAGCTCACTGGGATCCCTCTGCATCGCCCCAGGGCCTGCTGAGCTGCTCTGGGGCACATGTAGGGCTCTGGGCATGGCTAGCAAAATGTGCCAGGTAAATAGGGAGGTGTAAAGCTTGCTCCTGCTGTGCAGACATTGTGCAGAAAGGCCATGATGGCATGGAGTCTCTGCAAAGCCTCTGGGTGACCACCTAGAGCAAAACGGGATCTTGGCATAACTGCAGGGAGGTCCAGGGTAAGCCTGGCATGGCTGTGAAACACCTCTTTCTTTCTTCTCTTGGCTGAGTCCACAAGAGTCCTGCAGGACCTCAGGAGTAGAAGTGCCAAGTAAATCAACCCTCAGGCACTTAAGTAGGCACAATCTACCCTCCAGCTTCTCCAGAGACCCCAACACGGTGCCCAGACCTCTGTCCAACCACAGCGTGGGTGCCCAGCTTCCTTAATGGGCCCAAACAGAGGTGAGGGTTCATGCTTGAGCCACGTCCCTCTCAGGGTCTGATATCCACCACTGGGTCCCACTCTGGAACAAGAGACCTGCATCAGGCACTGCATCTCTATGGAGACACCAGTTCATGTTTGACCACGAGATGGGGTGGCAGCTCAGCAGTCTTCCAGGCAGGGACAACTACCAGCCATCCATCTTCCCGCACTGGGGCTGGGGAAAACCCCTGTTCTGCAGGTTTGATGCTTGGCACGGCCTCTAGGGAGGGAGCAGATGGTCTGTGCACCTCTGCAGCATAATTTTGTGTGATCTGTTTGCAAGGCAGGAGCTACAGGCTGCCCAGGGAAGCCCAGAGCCCTGAGCACAGACTGCTGAGGAACAGCTTTTGGCCCACAGTACCAACTCACTGTCACAGTTTTGGCGTCCATCTCGGTGAAAATGAACTCTCCACCTTCAAAATCTGCGTTCATGTACAGGAGGGCACTGGGGAAGGAAGTGGGAAACCCCAGTTAGGGGAGCACTAGGGAGGTCTCAAGGCTGACCCCCACCTCCTGGACAGATCCCAAATTGCTCCACAAAGACATGGGTGGGGAACAGCCAGAGGGAGAGAAGTCCCTAGGGAGATTTATTCCCTTCCTTCCTACCTGTAATCCCGAAAGGTGTAGGCAGGAGGTTCCTTCCAGCACTCATTGGCCTCAGGGTCCAAGAGACAGTTGTCAGCATGGATGGGATGGCTCAGATCATTCCTTCGCTCCTGCTGGCCTAGGCAGGACCATGTGGAGGAAGGGGGAAGGAGAAGGGAAGGATGAGATGAAAATGCCATGCTCTGTGGGGTCTCATCATGGAGTGGGAGCCTATTCCAACCCCACTCCAGGCAGTGTTCACAGGTGAGAGGAGGAAAGGAATAGCTGGGGAGAAAAGGCAGCATCTGAGGATTCAGCTCTGCCTGCTCCTGACTGCAGGGAAGTGAGATGGAGAGCTGGGGCTGGGATGGAAAGAAGGGACACACAAGAGGAGGCCAGAGAAAAGGGAGGAGAAAATAGGAAGAGTTGCAGATAGGAAAACCAAGAGATATCCCAAAAATTTTTCTTTTGGAGACAGCAGTGCCCACTTTTTGCTGCTGTGGGATGCTGACTTTGCCCAGCCCTTGGCCACCAATTTAAGCATTAAACAAAATAGGGCTACTCTGAGCTTGGGACCCCTACTCATGAACAACCCATGGAGGGCTGAACCCCTCCCATCCTCCCTGCTCCCCTGCTCACCGGAGAGGGCGGTGCGGCACACCAGGTGTGTGTAGGAGAAGTAGAGCGTGGAGTTGAGCAGGAAGTAGGACTGGACGATCCTGCGAGCCTTCTCACTGATGTCATAGAACAGCCGGGCACTCCGCAGTGGGACACGGCCCTCGTAGCCATACTGGGCAAGGAGCAGGGCAAAGACCGGTCAGGGGTGTGTGCAGACTGGGAGGGAGGGCATGGGAGAGGAGAAGGAGGAGGGAGCTGTACCTTGAGGGCTTTGAGGACAGTAGCTCCTTCAAATCTCTCATTTGGGGTGTGGGGGGAGGTTTTGCCTCTGTAACCGTCTCCAGCCAACATGATCCCCTGGAAGACATGAGTACAGGTGAACTGGTTTGTCAGGAGAGAGGGATCTGCAGTGGAAGTACATGGCAACCTCTTCCCCAAATCCCCCAGGGCTCCATTCACTGGGCCAGGTGAGTTGGGGTGGAAAGGTGTTGCAGTTTCTGTGAACACAGATGCCAGATATCAATCACCCACCTCCTCACTGGGGATGTTCAGGCACCCTCAGTCCCTTCTCAAGCTCAGCTAATGGTGGATGAGAAGGCTCAACCAGACTTGTGGATGAGCATCCTTTGGGGTTGTTAGAGCATGGGGAAGGAGCTCTTTCTGCACAGGCTCTGTCTTGCAGCATGTTCCTAAGAACGGCCCAGGATGTTATGGGTGTGTACTGGGGACAAGCATCCACCTGCTCTGCACAGGCCATCAGCTGTAACACTCAGCAAGGCATGAACCCAGAAGCTCTCCAGAGGCTGATCACACATTCAGCTGCCACACTCAGCCCAGGGCCATTGCCCACTCACACTGGCCACCCTGTGCAGCTCCCGGCACTGCTCCTCCGAGATGACGTTGTCCAGCAGCACTCGCTGGGTCCCATTCAGCTGCTGAGAGTTGTAGACAAACTTCACATCACTGTAGAGAAGAGGGCCTCCTGAGGAGAGACACAAAACCATCCTGCTGAACATGCCCTGGCCTTGTTGACATCTTGTACAGTGGCTGGAGGCCAGCTGGGTGCACTCATGTGCGCTGTCAGGCAGAGCTCCACAGCAGAGTTTGGTGCCGTAACAAAACAGAAGCAACGGGAATACAAGGAGATAAAATCAATTTCCTGCAGGAGCATCAGCATTTTCTACCTTCTCAACACCTGCCTTGCAAATGCAGAGACCACAGCCTGGAAACACCAAATGCCAGTGGGACACAGGGAGAGACAGGGACAGTGGCTAACTTGGCTCTCCAGCCCAGCTGTCAACACCAATTTAAGTTCCCATTGCATTTGTGCTGTGTGGATGCTGCTGGCTTGGCATGCAAAGCCACTCTCTGCAACTGTCATCAGTGTTTTTAGTCTTCTATACACAGAGAAAACCTCACGTGGTGCTGAGCTTGCAGCAAGCATTGCTCTCCTCCAAGAAGGAGGGCAGGGAGTGGGTGAGCCAGAGGACTCTCAGGATAATCCTCCTCCCCTGAGGCAAAGGAGCTGCCATGGCTGTCCCTGCCATCCCTCACATCCTGCCTCTGAGCTGCCTCACTCTGCCTGTGAGCTTTTTACAAGAGGTTTCAATCCATCCTCAAGACATTTGACTGATAAAAAGCAGAGCAAGGCTCCTAGACCATCTTTTGAGGCCTCTTCCACACATCTCCTCAAAGAAAGAAAAGAAATGGTAACAATAAAAGCCTAGACCAGATGTTTCTCCAGGAGAAAAATGAAATAAGTCTGAATGTGAAGAAAATTATTTGTTGTCACAGACAGGCAACGAAAGAGAGGAAACAGAGCCGCAGAGTTCCTCTCACAATGTGGTACAAGGAAACTTCTCTGTGACAATGCTTTTGTAACTTTTACTTTTCCTGTCTACTGAGTCAAAACTGTGTTCTTGGCCGGTATCCTTGGCCTACAGAGGACATGTAAGCCCCACAGAGCCCTGTCATTAGACCACAGCTTTATTTCTGAAGAGACAGGTTTATTGGAAATGGAAAAGATGGGACATTTCTGGTGTTCACTGTGCTGATTTTGTTGCTTGATAACCACACTTTTGCAAATGCACCTGAATCAGAATCAGAATTCTCAAATCCAAACTCCTGGCATCCTCCAACTCAGGGCTGAGTTTTCCAGCTCAGATGTTTTTCTTCCCCAGCCATATGCACATGAGGGATGAACATGGAAGGCAGCACTTCACACTTCCAACATTTCTTCTTGTTCCTCCCAGGGAACTAATGTGGCAGCTCTGTGCCATGGACACTGAACCCTTGTCCCACACTGGCAGTGTCCTCTCACCTGCCTTCCTTGCCTCTGCCTGCTCTAAGCATCAGCAGAGAGACAGACTTGCTTCCTGTGTCTGTGCTCTGTGAAAAACACTTCAAAGAAACTGAGGAATTCTTTGGACTTTTGAGAGTGAAGGAACTGGCAGAAAGGAGGAAGCAGGTAAGGGTAGAAGTACAGAAGAGTACAAAATTAAAACAGACTTTTCTCTTCTGGCCTTTTCTTTTTCCAAGTAAAAAGAGAGAAAGAAAAAAAGACAACAGAGTAAGGCAGTAGCTAGATGGACAAAAATCCCAGTTTCTTTTTGAATGGTTTCAGTTTTCTTTGTAAACAAAAACATTCTGCAAGTAAACCAGAATATGAGGATAGAAAGAAATAAAAATAGAAAAAGGGACTCTGAAATTACTTGGTTATAAACAGCAAACAGGCCAACAAATACAATTCAACCAGCTCTTGGCTTAAGCAAGATGTTTGGGATCTTCCTGTGGTATTTGCCTATTTTATGTACAGCTAGAGAAGGGATAACAACACTGAACACAACATTGAGCAGCTGGACACAACTTGGGCTGGGGAAAGCTCTACCACCCATTGCATTACAGGGAGGTTTAATTGCCTGCTGCTGTGGAGCTGGCTCACTAGAGACACAAAACATCTCCTGGCTTGAGACCCTGTTGTTTTGCAGCAAGGACTCTGCTTTGGTGCTTGGCTACAATATTGTTTTTCAAAATTGTTAAGGGGAAAAATTCTGTCTTTAGTAGAAGATGTTATGGTATTTTCTGTGGTTGATGAAAATGTGCTGAAATCAGTTGAAATATCTGCTGACAGGCTTATAAACAAGTGATTTCATGTGAGCTAAGACGCAAAATCTTAACCCAGTCTCCAAAGAGAAGTGGTTTCAAGAATGGTGTGATCCAGAATATTTAGCAAAGCATCAGGACAGGATGCTTCCAGCATCCATCCTTCTCCGGCCTGGGCAACAGGGAACATGCTGATCTTAAAAGCACCTGGAGGAAACCAGCACTACTGTTTGCTGGTTTGCTTCCCCATGGTGAGGAGGACTCGACCTCCCAGCTCCACATCTCAGGCCTCCATACTGAGTAGCTCAGCAAGTGGGAAAAACAAGTACAAGGGCAGTGCCCTGGAATTTACAGTCCCAGAAATGCTGTGGCAGCACTGAAGACTTCTTTATCTCTTCAACAAAATTCTAGTTTTGCTTAGTCTCTAGAAATAGGAAAGAAAATCCCCAGATTTTGTTGAAATATCTTCATCATCAGCCTTACCCTCCTTCAGCTCTCGATCTGGCTTTGGCATGGGTTTCTTTGTCAGGGACAGCCGGGGCCCATCCTCTGGTTCACTGCTGATACTTGATGGGACACTGAGGAGCAAAAGAGAAGAGGAACATCATGACTTTGGCCACAAGTTCTTGGACTTGCACTTTTGCACCCTTTGGAAACTAATACACAAAAACCCCAAGGAAATCAGTACTTTGTACAAATGTCACAACCTTACAAGTTGAAGCCCTCAGACTGTCCTGTGGCAAACATTGCCTTTCTGGTAATGGGAGCAACAAACCAACAAAGCACTGACCCTAACAAATTTGACCAGCACCACTTGCCTCATTAATCAAGTCTTCTCTAGACCACTGGTTTTGAGGCACTCAGCTAAAATAAGGTCCTTGTGGGAATGTTTGCAATGGTCAGGGGCAAAGGGCCCTAACTCAACCAGGATGGTGTGCTGGGTGGATGGGCAGTACCCCTGAGTGGCAGGCTGGTACCCCACCATGAGCACATGCCCCTGATCCCACCGTGGGGAATGGAGAAGCTGCAGCCCAGCTGGGGTGACTTTGGCTCACCTGTGCTCGTCCTGGCGGGCACCATATCTGTTCCAGTAGTTCTGGAAGAAAAGACAGGATAAACTTCTTAATTTAATTCTCCAGCCAAAGCCAGGGCATTACCTGCTCTGTCTGACTCCCAGGGACATCAACCAGCCTCTCTGGATCTATCCCACATAACTTTGGGGGGCCTGAGGTCACCAGATGGAAAACCTGAACCCAAACTGTCACAGTGTGACAAGTACCTAGGAAGCCCAGCTTGCCCAGGCACCTCTGTCTCACCCCATCACCATGGCAGTGGCTGAGATGCAGACACCACGGCAAGAGAGCTGGAGGAGGCTGTATCTGCCTCTCCTTCACCCCAGGAATGCCTCCTTTGCTTTGCCACCACTATCTTCCTATAGGGAACAAACCAGGCCAAGACCCAGCTCCTACACAGGACTGGATTTACAGGAGAGGGGAAGAGGGGAGCTGCTCCTGCAGCTGTGAGCTCCTAGAGGTGCTGGCCACCGCAGCCCCAGGCGTTACCGGCTCCGTGTAGGCGTATCCCAGGCCAGCCGCCGCCACCTGCAGGAGGTGAGACTCCAGCTTGTGGCGCCGCAGCAGCGTTCTGGCTTCCTGAAAAGAGAAGGAAAACAGGAGCAGTTGCACATGGCCAGCTTTTGCAAGACAGTAGCAATGCACCTCTGCTTCAGAGGAGTTTGGGTTTCAAGCAGTGCTGCAGACTGATGTGGGGTGAAGGGTGCTTGGAGCAACCCTAGGTATAAGGCTGAGCCACTCAGTACATGACAGAAGATGTTCAGCAACTCATTTGGGATGCCTGAATCCCCAGAACACATGTCTGTAGCTGGCAGAAACTCCTGAGCACCTTGGAGAGCCTCTAAATATCTGGGCAAAAGGCTGGCCAGAGAAACCCCAGCTGCAGAATAGGAGCAAGTTCAGGCTGGTGGAGCAGGGACCCTGGATGGGCTGTGCCTCAATTCCCCACATGGAAACCATGGCCTGGCCCTGGGATGCACTCAGAATGCTTGAGTGGGGGCCACCAAGCATAGCCAGCTGGAAATTGTCCATCAGGGGCTTTATTTTGAATAAAAATCTGCAAACAAAACAGTGTATTTCCCCTAGAAAACTACTGTGGAAAGCAAAAATCAATTCATTTTTTTACAGAAAACTTCAAAACTTATAAACAACTAAATGTTTTTCTCAGCTTCAGGGTTTTATCCTAGATTCATTTTGTGAGGGAAAAGAACAATTCTTCTTGTTTTCCTTTTTATTATTTTGGTTTTATCTTTTAGTACTTTACCAAATTCACCTTGATTTGCCTGGAAGTCAAGGAATTCCCAAAGGAATGGAAAAACCCATTCCTGCCAACACTCTACTTATGGTGCAACGAGAATGAG